>JAJTUV010003477.1:0-54294 GCA_021653895.1 Mastomys natalensis
CAAAGATTACTACATAGCATCCCACAATCAATTGTCTCCGGTCTAAAATGAAGTAAATAATGCTAAAATGTTTTGACACTAAAGGATCTAATTAGACTTGTTTTTGAAGGGGAAAGAAAAGATAATAAGTTTAAAAACTGCTTTCTTGCAACTGCCCCAATTATCTGATTAGTAAAACGCTAAGTAAGTAGTTATCAATTTTTTATACCTGTCCTTATATTTGTCCATATCTCTCCCAAATTATAATTCAGAGGTGAAAATATGAATTGTTTCACTCTAGTGAAAGAATACTAGTAGTATATGAAGGATTTACTAAATCTGCTCAAGAAAATACCATCACCATGATGAGTCCCATTATAAAGAAGCATTTTACATTCTAGAGTAGGGTCTTTATCTGCAGATAACTAAAGATAAAAAGAAAATGAAAAGTTAAAAATGAGAATTTTTCACAAGTCGATTTTTTCTATCAAGTTAATAATTAATTTTTTATATCTTCACAGTTTGATTTAAACATCCAATTACTTCACAATCCAAACCTCCCACTACCCACACAGGTTGACTTAAAATGTCAGTATGTCACTCAGGAACATTTGGAAACATGGACAATAGCAAGAGAAACATACTATTAGACTACCAGAAAGCATGGACCCTGGAGTCAAATCTATGAAAGATGTCACCAGCACTTTTCGGAATAAACGGATTTCCTAAGCACACACTGCATCATTACCTTTGCTTAATAACAAATACCTACAAGTCTTTCATTACAAAGTATTTTATAATTCATTTCTCAGTTTTAAGAATGGAAACATTAATTTCTAAAAAAACAAAACAACGTGTTACCCATGAAGAGTCACAAGCAGAGCTGTAGCTTCCACATGAAACCTTCAGTGTGTTATTTTGGCACCACATCTTTAGTGAGGACAACTGCAAAGCCGTTTTTCTATAACTTTCTTCTAACACAGTTCAGCACAAGGCAGGAAGGCCTCTCTGACATTCCTTTGGATCTACAAAGCATTACTAATACCCAAACACAAATGATGGTCAGCCATGGTGGTGTACACCTTTAAGTCCAGCACTCAGGAGGCAGAGGCAGGCACTCTCTGAGTTTAAAGCTACCTAACAAGTCCCAGAACAGCCAGAGAGGCCCTTTCTTAAAAGGCAAAGGGGGGGGGGGTATGGGGGGGGTTCACGGAGGAATAAAAGATACAGCTCCTAGTAAGTAATGTAACTATTAAAATAGAGCAAAACAGCATAGAACATTGAAGATTATCTAGGTGAAGCAAAATAAATGAACATATTGCTAATGAGAAACTGCAGAACTGCCGGCCAGCAGTTAGCTCACTCAGTAAGAGTGCCTAGACCGCATCAAGTCCTGGCTGAGTATGATCCCAAAACTAGGGAGGTGGAAAGAGATCAGAAAGTGAAGGGGGAAGGAGGCCAGCCACATGGTTCAATAGATAAAAGGAGTTGCCACCAAATGTGGCAATTTCTAGAACTTACATGGTAGAAGAAAAGAACCAAAAAAAACCCCTACACTAAGACAAGTTGTCCTCTATCTCTCTGCACCCACATGTGCATATAGAAACACGTACACACACATATACAGACACACACAAATGTAAAAATAAAGGAGGAAAAAAACAGTGCAAATGTAATCCAGTCCTAAGGCTGAGAATAGGTATAGAGCGTGTACTAGGCCCAAGCTCAAATCCCAACACTACCCTTCCCCAACTCCCCCAAAAAGGCTGACACAATTCTAATACATTTTCAGAAATGAAAGAAAAACAAAGAAAGCAATCCTTGACAAAGTAATGCTGAGTGCAAAGTAGCACTCAATGCTATTACTCTATGTAGTGCACACCAACCTCAAACCTGTGGAGATCTTTCTGCCTCAATCTAGTGTATGTATTTTAGCTGTGTGCCACCGTATACATATTTGGTATCGAGGATCAAAGTAAGACTTTTTACATGCTAGGATAAGCATTCACTACCAAGCTGAGATACATTACTAGCTCATAAATACAGTACTTGTTGTTGGGAATAAGGGTGTTTTGCATGCACATTATGTCTGTGTACCACTGCTTGTCTGGTGCCCATGGAGGTTAGAAGAGTCCATAAAAAAAATTTCATACACCTTACTTGTATCCTAAAGTGAAATTTTAATCCAAATATCAAGCTGAGCTAGGTGGTACATATCTATAATCCAAGCACTACAGGTACAGAAGTATGAGGATCACCTCGAGAGTCTTATAAACAGTTCCTCCAGTACATGGGCTGCTCGAGGAATGTGCTTTTGTGCCCCTCCCAGGTATGGTAAATACAAGTGGGTTTACTTCAGATTACCCATCATGTTTCTATCATTATTCAGATGATGTTTCTAACCAGGGGCTGTCCTCATGACTGTATACAGCTTGAACTCACCTGAACTTTGTTCATATTATCTTGCTTAACCCTCAGAATATAAATTCTCTGATGCCCTAAAGAAAGTTAGTGATTGTATAAGACTTTAGTCCTCCTCATTTTAGGCTACATTTTCCCATGTTCATGCCACCAACTCAAGTGGTAACTCTACCACTGAGTTACATCTGTCCAGCCTTGGTAGAAAGGGCTATTAATTTAAGATGGGCATGGTAGTTTAAATGTACAATCCCAGCACTTGGGACGCTCACACAAAAGGATGACCAGATTAGGTCAACAGTGAATTCTACACCAGCCTCCACTACATAATGAGAACTTTTCTTAGAGGAAGAGAAAGTGGACCAGCAAATTGATGGAAGAGAAAACTTCGATTCTCCATGGCTTGTTTGAAATAAAGATTTTTAAAGTTTAGCAGCTGCGTCTGTTAAGTCTCAGAGAAATCTGGGACGGTGTTACCCAGTACCTGTGGCTCCTCCCAGCGCCCAGCACTTCTCACACGGTCTCCACCCTAACCTCTCCCTCAGGGCTGAGGTCCCACTGACCTGTATGTACCTCAGCCATTGTGCCTCCGTACCCGAATCTCCTTATCTCTTTTTCTGATTGCCTGCCATCATCCCCCACACCACCAGCCCTTCCCCTCTTTCTCTCTCACTCCTCCTTTCATGGCTATGTTCAGTCCAGACCCTTAGTACTCTCCCTCAATAAGCCTCCCCTCAACCACACCTTAGAGCCAGCAGACACAGTCCTCTATTTTTCATTCACCGTTATTTTCCCAATTTCATATACATTATTTACCTCTAACCTATTATTCAATGACTTAAGAAATAAGCCAAGATTTTTATCTGAACATTGGGGAGTGGAGGGTGAAGATCAAGCCCAGGTGCCTTGAGCCTGATACCAGAGCTACACATACAGTTCTTAAACAGAATGGGGCGTCTAATGTTTCCCAACAACTGTTGACATGAAAACTAAGAAATTGAGACAAAATAGGAAAGTGAAACCAAGCAAACATTTACAGCCATTATTAAGAACAAATCATAACCCTAGTGTGGGTCACAAAACCTTTAATCCTAGCACTACAGAGGTAAAGGCAGCCTGGTCTACAAAGTATATTCAGGCCAGGCAGCTACACAGTGAGATCTTAAAACAAACAAAAAGAGTAAACAGCAAAACGGACAAAGGGAACGGCAAGGATCTAGGGACCCATATGGTACAGGAATTCAGGAAACAACTCTTGGAAGGCGTTGCTCTCTGACCTCCCGCCCACCCCCAAAGAAAAGTCAAAAGCATGCTTAGAAAACACGACAGAAGCCAGGCAGTGGTGGCGCACGCCTTTAATCCCAGCACTTGGGAGGCAGAGGCAGGCCGATTTCTGAGTTCGAGGCTAGCCTGGTCTACAGAGTGAGTTCCAGGACAGCCAGGGCTACACAGAGAAACCCTGTCTCAAAAAAAATCAAAAAAAAAAAAAAAAAAGAAAACACGACAGAAACAGTCAAATGTGGCTAATGGCTACTGCATTACTGGACAGGTAATGCTATTCTAGCTGGAGAACCTGAAAATAATAGCCTCTCCAGTTACAGTAACAATGTGTGAGGCTAAAATTATTAACCTTCATTTCAGTTATCATACTTCAAAAACCTGAAGTGCAAAATGAAGTTATAAATTTTCTTTTATGTATCCCAAGGCTGGTTTCAAAGTAGATAATTCAGTCAAGAATAATTCTGAATTTTTAATCCTCCTCTCCAGTCCCTAACCAACCTCACACCAGAGTGCTGGGATTACAGGCATTTGCCATGACCAATTTATGTGGTGCTGTAGACTGAACCCTCATCTTCCTGCATGCCGGGCAAGCCCCGAGCTGAACGATATTGGGAATATTTACAAAAACTATTTGCAAGGCATTATTACTAGTTCTGTTAGTAAAAAGACACAGAACAACCAAATATATAACTTTCAAATGTATAAGAAACCATGAGAATAGGCGGGCAGTGGTGAGACACACCTGTAACCCCAGCACTCAATAACTAGAGGCAGGCGATTTCGGTGAGTTAAAAGCCAACCTGGTCTACAGAGTGAGTTCCAGGACTCACTTAAAGAAACCTTGTCTGGAACAAACCTTGTCTGGAACAAACAAACAAAGCACAAGAACCAGGAGACTTTAATCCCAACACTCAGGAGGCAAAGGCAGGTGAATCTGACTCCAGCCAGCCTAGTCTTTGGGAGTGATCCAGGACTACACAGACAAACTATCTCAAAACAAAAACAAAACAAACTAAAAGAGAAAAAAGAAAAGAAACAAAGAAAGCAAGCATCAGAATACTTAATAGAGAAAAAAAATCTAAGAAAAGACTTTCCTTGAGAAAGCTACTTTTTAAAGAACTATAAACTTTTTAATTCCCATACTCAGGAGACTGGCATGACCTATATATCCCAAGTTCCAGAGCAGTCAGGACTACACACAGACCCTGTATCAAAAATAATAAAAAGACCAACTTAGAAACTTGACCTATCACACAAAAAGTCCATCCTCACCAAAACAGAAGGAGTTCAGCATGTTTGGAAACTGAAAAATCCCCAATATAGAAAGTATGTACAACATAAGAGAGTAAGAATGAGGGAGTAAGACACAGACAAGAGCTAGATAATGCAAGATTAAAAGGATGAGAAGAGGGCTGGGGAGATGGCTCAGCAGCTGATTGCTCTTCCAGAGGTCCTGAGTTCAACTCCCAGTAAACCACATGGTGGCTCGCAACCATCTGTAATGGGATCCAATGTCCTCTTCTGGTGTATCTGAAGACAGTGACAGTGTACTCACATACATAAAATAAATAAATCTTTAAAAAAAAAAAAAAAAAAAGATAAGAAAAACTAAAGTGACCCAATATTTCATTTGAATCTTTTAAGTCACCCAGCAGTTGTAATTGGAAAAAGCTTGTAAAGAGATTAAAATGTCTAACAAAGATAATCTTATGGTTGGGAGTCACATAATGAGGAACTGTAAAGGGTGGCAGCATTAGGAAGGTTGAGAACCACTACTCTTAGACTATCATTACTTCCTATAGCCTTTTTTTTTTTTGGGGGGGGGGGGAAGGTAATAGGGTCAAACTTGAGCTCACAGAGATTCACTTGTAAAGACTGAGATTAAAGGTATGTGTCACCAAGGTCACATCCTATTACTCTTAATTCATGTATCTTTCTCTTGAACTTACTAACATCTCTAAATCATCTTACACTGGAGTTTTTTGGGTTTTTTTTTTTTTTTTTTTTTCACATAATCCTGAGAACCTAAATTCAGATTTCCAGAACCCCACATGAATACTAGGGGTGTGGGGGCAGTGGCTCACCTACAATTCCAAATACACAAACAATTGTAAGCCCAGCACTACGGAAGTGCACTGCCCCTCAGGTTCACAGCTACAACAGACATTTGCCTCTGGTCTCCAAATCCACACACTCAAACATGCACAAGGGCACACTGTAGTACACACTCATACATACACACACACACACACACACACACACACACACACACACACAAATATGCAGAAAACTAAAAATTCTAACTAAAGAAATCGACAAAGATCTGCATAAATGTGCAGATGTTCTGTGTTAAGTACAGTAGGGCTCAAATGTGTCAAAACCCCATCTCTCCCAATTTAATCTATAGATTCAATGTAAATGTCAATTAAACTCCAATAAGCTGATAGGCATTAAAAACTATATCTAAAAAACTAAAATAGCCAACGCAATATTTAAAGCAAAAACCCACCTGAGAATAGTGGCACACACCTTTAGTCAGTCATCAGTGACTGAGATGCAGAAGGATCTCAAGTCCAATCTCAAGCCAAGGCCACTCTGGTCTACATAAAGTTTCTAGCCAATCAGGGGTACATAGACACTGTCTCAAACATACAAAACAAAAAAGCAAAATAACTGCATAGCCACAAAACCCAAGAGAGCACAGTAATAAAGACACACACCAATAAAACCAGAGCCATATTAACGTAGTTATTATCTTTAATAAAGGAACAATATGACAGATAAAAATACGGTATTTTTCAACAAATTGTGCTAGAACTTAATAACCCACATCTTAGATGTATTTACTCCTTTAAAACAGGATTTCAATAAAAGTCTTCGCATGGAGGCACATCCCTATAATCTTAGCACTTATGGAAGTTGAAGAAGATAATCTTAAGACTCTATCTCAAAGTGAAGCAAAGCAATACCAATAGGCTTGAAAAGATAATACTGTATTAAAAGTACTATGTTAGGATCTGGAGTGAGCACCTCCTCCATAGGACCTGGCTTCAATGCCTATCATCCACAAGGCAGCTCATATCTGTCTGTAACTCCAGTCCCAAGGCATCTATGAACACCAGGCATCCATATGGTATACAAACATACATGCAGATAAAACACCTATACACATACAATTTTTTAAAAATAAATTTAAAAGCTATTAAAAAAAAAAACCTAAAGTAGTATGGGATGGATGAGGACCTTTAATCCCAGCACTTGGGAGGCAGAGGCAGGCAGAACTCTATGATTTCAAGGCCAGCCAGGGCTATATAGTGAGACCTTGTCTCAAAAATAAAAACAAAAAAGGGGGAAGGGTCCAGCAAGATGGCACAGAGGTTTAAGACACCACTCTTGCAAGAGATCCCAGGTTGAATTCCTATCATCCATACGGTGGTTTCACAACCATCTGTAACTCTAGTTCCAGAGGATTGGGTGCACATACAACATGCAGGCAAAGACTCCTACACTCCCATCACAATCCCAGCATTGGGGAGGCAGATACCAGTAGATCCCTAAAATTCACAGGCCATCCAGCCTAGGCCATTCGCTCTGTTCCTGGCTAATGATATAGACCTTGTCTCAAAAAGTAAAGTTAAATAAAAACCTGAAGAATGATACCTAAAATTGTCCTCTAGGTTCCTTGTATACACACAGACACACATACATTGAATCTTCTCATTTCTGTTTTAACATATAAAATGTGTGAAAGTCATCACTCATACTAGGAATGAGGGTGTGGGATCTATATAATACACACAAAAACCCTCTGTTCATTCAACAGCACTACAAAGACAAAGAAGACAAGGAGCAGGAGGAGAAAAAAAAAGCAACCACAGCAAGCTGAACTAACTAAAAATCAACAGCTCAAGTCAAAGAACAACCTGCCCGAGGGGCAGAGAAGGGGGATCACAAATCACAAAGCAGACTCTCATGATGCTCTCTGTAGGAGCTCAGACCAATGTACAACTCTATAATGATGGGTGCATGACTGGAGGTGTACAAGTGAGCACAAATACGAGCAATTAAGAATTCCTTGCCAGTACCTGAATTTTCTGAAACTGGTTCTCAAAATGACATATAAGAGAAGGAACTCCAGCAGGGGAAGAGAAAGATGGGCTATTGAAATAAATCCACAGTATTCTGCCCTAAACAAGGCCCACTCAAGAGAAATGTGGTATCACAGTCTTGGGTGCTAAGGTCATAAGGAGAAAAGTTGGAAACTTGAAATTAATGATGGTAATCCAATAGGAGAATGCCACTTACACAGCTATTTTTTTTTTTTTAATTTATGAAATGTATGAATGTTTTGCCGACATGTATGTCTATGCACCATGTGCATGCCTAATGCCCAAAGAGGTCAGAAGAGGGCACTGGATCCACACAACCTGAGTTACTAATATTTGTGAGCAACCATGTGGATGCCAGGGGCTATACCCAAGTCTTCGACAAGAGCAACAAGTACTCTTAACCTCTTCTCTGTCTCTCCAGTCCCATAGCTATTTTTCTTAAACTAGATCTATGCCCACTAATTTGCAATATCCCTGTAGTTATGTGAATAGAAATGGACCCTGTAGGCTCATATATTTGGTCATTAGGAAGAAGCGATACTTGACAGGAATTAGAGGGTGTGGCCCTGTTGGAGTAGGAGAGGCCTTGTTGGAAACAGTGTCACTAGGGATGAGCTTTGGAGTTTCAAACAGCTCAAGGCAGGCCCAGTGTCACTGTCTTCCTGCTGCCTGCCAGTTCTGATTTACAATTCTCAGTTACCTCCCCAGAGCCATGTCTGCCTGCATGCCATCATGATGGTAATGAACTAAACTAAACCTCTGAACTGTAAGCCAGCTCCAATTAAATGCTTTCCTTTATAATAGTTGCTGTGGTCCTAGTGTCTCTTCACAGCAATAAAATACTGACTAAGACAATCCTTAAAGGTAAACTGTTAACTTAAAAGGGGAAAAGAAGCAAGTATAGAACAATCAGCATATGATTCCATTTTTGCCTTTGGCACCACTGTGGATTATCTTTATAAGAGAAACCAAGAGTTTCCTCCCTACCTTTCCAAAAGACAGGCCAAAAGGGCCCTTACCAGAACCTGACTGTTCTGGCATCCTGTTCTCAGACTTTTAAGAAATAAATTGAGTCCTCAGTATAGTGAAGTTTAATTATGACAGTACAAACTGACCAAGAGTAATAAAAAAGGGAAGGGGGCCAGAGAACCTATCCTGGTTGATAATGGAAAGCCCTTACCCACATCCTAGAAATTGAAGGCACAGTCTAAGGTGTGATTGGGCAAACTGAGCTGACTCCCTCCAGAACCACTGTGTGACAGAGTTAGCCTTTAACTTGTGATCCTCATGCCTCTGCATCCCAGTAAACAAGATTTGATCTATATACCAACATACCTGATGCAATTTTCATCATACCAGAATTCTAGCTCAATAAATTTGAGTTAGAGTTGAGAAAATCACCAGGACTAACAATAAGAGTGATACTGGCATCAGGAACAATCTAGTAAAGCAGTTCTCAACCTGTGGGTTGACCGGTTGGAGTTAGGGTCACTTTGACAGGGGTCACATATCAAATATCCTATGGATCAGACATTTACATAACAATTCATAAAAATAGGAAAGTTCAGTTATGAAATAGTTTTAGGTTGGAGTCATCATAACATGAAGAATTGTATTAAAAGTTACAGCATTAGGAAGGTCGAGAACCACTGCTCTAATAAATGAAAAACTGTATATACCTTACCTTCATCATCTTTTGTACATAAGTTTTGTTTTGGTTTGGTTTCTTGGTTTTTACAAGACAGGGTTTCTCTGTGTAGCCCTGGCTGTCCTGGAACTCACTCTGTAGAGCAGGCTCAGAAATCCACCTGCCTCTGCCTCCCAAGTGCTGGGATTGAAGGCGTGCGCCACCACCGCCCAGCATGTACGTAAGTTTTTAAAATTGATTTTGTGAATATGAGTGCTTTGCTTACATGGATGTATGTGCATCATGTGCATGCCTTGGGCCTGCAGAGACCAGAAGACGGCATTAGATCCTTTGAAAGTGGAGTTATGGATAGTTGTGAGCCACCACACAGGTGATAGGAATCAAATCCAAGTCCTCTGCAAGAGTAACAAATGCTCCCACCACTAAGACATGTCCTCAAGCATGATCTTTGTACATTTTTAAAATTCTCACAAAAAGCAAGTAGACAGAATTGTGTTCCTAACAAATATTAATAAAATACAAGCCCTCATTCTTATGATAATCTTCTTTAATCTCTGTCAACAAAAATTATACCTTTCCCCAAATTATGTCAGTGTTCCCAGATTCCCATTCAGCTTGAATTAAGTTCTTTGGCACTGCAAACCCAACTGGCTCCATCCCTCCATCCCATATGAACACTTTGATCACTTCTAAAAGACTCATTTTTCTCCTTAGTTCAGATTCCAGGAACATTTCTTATTAATACTTTTTTTTCTTTCTTTTTTTTTTTGGTTTTTCAAGACAGGGTTTCTCTGTGTAGTCCTGGCTGTCCTGGAACTCACTCTGTAAACCAGGCTGGCCTCAAACTCAGAAATCCGCCTGCTGCCTCTGCATCCCAAATGCTGGGATTAAAGGTGTGCAACACCGCTGCCCAGCTCTTATTAACACTCTTACAAAAATACTCTTGACAACTCTGATGTTTTCTTTTTCATAGTACTCACTGATAGGCCCCAAGTTAGTTTAAACTCATTTTCCAATTAACTACAAAAAAAAAAAATCTTTTCCTCTTGCCCCAAGCCACCATTACTAGAGGAAACACAACCATTGTTAATTGGTCTGTAAAGTACAGACCACAAATCCCAATGGAAACTTAACACTGTCCTATGTGTCTCTCTCTGTTTGTATTAAAGATCATTCTTCCCACACTGCTATAAATACCACCACATGTCCATGTTCTTTTTCAAGGACTTTGCAACTTCCCTAAGCAATCTTGTTTTTTTTGTTTTTTGTTTTTTTTTTGGTTTTTCGAGACAGGGTTTCTCTGTGTAGTCCCGGGCTGTCCTGGAACTCGCTCGGTAGACCAGGCTGGCCTCGAACTCAGAAATCCACCTGCCTCTGCCTCCCAAGTGCTGGGATTAAAGGCGTGCGCCACCACCGCCCAGCTCAGAGTTCTTTTCAAAGGTCCCTGGAGCATCACTTCCCTAGCCTCTCTTCTCTATTCTCCTGCTAAGCCAACTGCTCATGCCACTTTCTCAGCCCATCTTTCAGTAACCCACTCCAATCAGACTTCTATTTTCACCATTCCCATAGAAACTCTGGCAAGGACACCAATGGTCATTATGTTGAAAAGTCAATGATCATTGTCCTTTCAGCAGCTAGCAGGCCAATTTCTTCCTAACATTCTTTTCTTGGCTTTAGTGATATCATACATTAGCTCACTCTGTCATCTATTAGTTTTCCTATTTCAATTTCAATATGTGCAAAGGGCTAAAACCATAAACCAGGACTTTATCCTAAAACCTTGACTTTAGGCAATTTCCCACTGAATTACTCAGTTGAGGCTTTACATATATCACCTGTTTAGCTTACTATGTCACATCTCTCTCCAGATCTCACCTCCAAACTCATAACTCAAATGATTGCTTGCTATTTCTATCAACATCAACATAAGCCTAAAAAGGACATAGCAAAAATCTTACTCTTCTCCATTCTCCATCTCAGAAACAACCATCACACTAATTACTAAAACATGGGCTCAGTTTAATACAACCAATTCACTGTCTACTTCAACATACTAAGACCTGTCTCAGAAAAACAGATGTAGGTATTTTCTAATTCATTAACTGTGTTGTTTCTACTTTTTCAACATATCCTAAGACTGCCCTGCTCTTCAGCTCCCTATTCCATTCCAACCCATCTTACTGTCAGCTCTTCTCCAAGTAACCTAGACACTTTCCCAAATGATCTTTCTGGAGTTTTTCCTACCCTTTTGCCAGAGCAAGCTAGCAAATTTCCTTTCTCAACACTATAAACCTATGGTGTTAACACCTGAGACAGGTAGAAAGATCTGGAATTCAAGGCCAGCCTGACCTACACAAAAAGACCTAATTCAAGAAACAATTGTGCTGGACAGTGGTGACGCACACCTTTAATCCCAGCGCTGGGAGGCAGAGACAGGCAGATTTCTGAGTTCGAGACCAACCTGGTCTACAGGTGAGTTCCAGGACAGCCCCGGCTACACAGAGAAACCCTGTCTTGAAAACTCAAACAAAAAACAACAAAAAGAAACAATTGCCTCTTTTCTTTCTTACCAATGAAAACAATGGCTTTAAATGTGTTTCGTCAAAATACATTTTTGAGTATTCTCATCTGTGCATGGAGTAGAGGGCATGTGGAGACAAGAAAACAATTTGTAGTAGGTGGTCCCCTCCACAGTGTGAGTTCCAGGCTCAAAAACAGGCCATTAGGATTGGCACCAAAGCCGGGCGGTGTGGCGCACGCCTTTATCCAGCACTTGGGAGGCAGAGGCAGGCGATTTCTGAGTTCGAGGCCAGCTGTCTACAGAGTGAGTTCCAGGACAGCCAGGGCTATACAGAGAAACCTGTCTCGAAAAACCAAACCAAAAAAAAAAAAAAAAAGGATTGCACCAAGAACTTTCTTTGCTGATGAAACATCTCATCAGTCTTAATTTTCTTAATTCAGTAATACAATTTTTAAAAGTAAATCAGAAATTATGAAAAGGACCTTTGAGAAGCTGTTAAAGGAGGCGAGCTCAGCTATCCCATGTCCTTCCCTGATGCAACTCAGCATGTTTCTGGACAATCATTTTGAAAATTTAAAAACAAAAAGTCTATCCTTAAGGACTATAAATTCAACATGAGTAGTCTATTAGCTGGGCATGGCACTATCTTTCTATAATCCCAGTACTAGGAAGATTGAGATACAAAGGTCCAGCCTAAGGCCAGTTTGGAGCAAGCAGTTTGAGACCACAGACATAGCTGGACCCTATCTCACAAATTTAAAAATTTGTAATCTATTTACTACACTACCTCCTCAAACATCTCCTACTTGTCTAAGCTACTGACTACTATCTTGGGTTGGGGTTGAATATTAGATTCATAATAGCAAAATTATAGTTATGAGGTAACAACAAAATAAAGTGGTGGTAGTGGAGACACACACACAAAACCACTCAAACTTTTGTCTTTTCCTTTAAACCTTCCAATGGTTTCCACAGTCACTTAAAACCCAAATTTCTCTTTTAAAACCTTCTGTCGTCTGGATCCTGCCACCCTTTCCAATTTCATCTTTCATTGTTGCCCACAAACTTCTAGCTATAATGATTTAGTTTTTTAAACAGAACTCACTCTTACTTTGAGTAAAGCAGTTTCTTTTTTTTTTTTTTTTTTTTTTTTTTTTTTTTTTTGGTTTTTCGAGACAGGGTTTCTCTGTGTAGCCCTGGCTGTCCTGGAACTCACTCTGTAGACAGGCTGGCCTCGAACTCAGAAATCCGCCTGCCTCTGCCTCCCAAGTGCTGGGATTAAAGGTGTGCGCCACCACCGCCCGGCTGAGTAAAACAGTTTCAAGTCCAAGGGTTATGTGGTGAACTACCGATGTCTACTACTGGTAATGTATCAAAACATTAAAAAAGAAAAACAGGCCAGATGTAGTGACACACACCTCTAATCCCAGAACTAAAGAGACAAGAGGCAGATTGATCTCTGACTTCCTGGCCAGCCTTTTCTACAGAGCTACTTCCAGGAGAGCCACTGCTATAAATGGAAACTGTCTTTAAATTTAAAAATAAATAAATAAATAAATAAAAATAAAGGGAGGGGTGGTTAGGTGGTGCACAGCATTTGCAAAGTGGAAGGAGAAATTGAAAGTCACCCTCAGTCACTACACAGTGAAGTCAAGGCTGGCCAGGATGTAAGAACTTATCCCAAAAACACAAGTGAATGATGGATAAAAGTACCTACCTCTGGGGCGGGGTGGGGGCGAGGATTTCAGACAGGCTCTACTACTGTCTATATAAAGCAAACCTGTAACTTTTATATTTACAAAACCTGATTTTAAAAAACGTAATTAAGCTGTGCAAGGTGAGCTGATGCTTTTCATCTCAGCACTGGATGTAGAGGCAGGGAGATCTCTGTTTACAGGCTGATAAACATAACAAGTTCCAGACTAGCCAGGGATATATATGAGATCCTGTCTCGAAAGAAAAGGGATTAGGGAAAAGAAAAAGAGGAAAACGGAAGAGTAATTTTTCCATCTTTAGTTATTATATTATCAGCTTTCTATACATATATAGTTGATCTTCCTAACGTATAACTAAGTTTATTGAAATTCACCCTCAAAGTATACGGTTTATTCAGGAAGAACTCTCCCTGAGGGTAAATTAAATTACTCAACCTTACAGCTTTCCTTATGCTAAACACACACTTAAAATTAGCTGTTCAGTTTCTCATTGCCTTGACAGGCCAAAATTTACTCAGTAAAGCAGTGACTATGTCTATTTTATTAACCACCTAAGCAGGTGAATAAATGAAAAAATATCAAGTTAAACAAACAAAAGAATCCCACAGAGACACAGATGATGTCATACATACTATTTAGGTGCCCCTTGAGATCTTCAAAGGTGAAAACAACAAAATAAAGCCAAAATTAATTCCCTTTGACTATCTTGCTTCCTAGTTTTTGATGTAGGTATTTAATTTTCTAAATAGAGGATACAACTAAATTAGTAGCCTATAGATATGCAACTTGACCTAGAGACCATCTTCAACAATGTATCCTAGCCTCAGAAGCAGAGCAAAATGTATTATTTTCATAATGGTTGGGATAAGCTCCCCAAAATTCTTAAATTTATTCAGGAAAACAAATGTCTACTACTTACCCACAATGTGCTTAGCAATGGAGGATGAACTACCAAGAGGGTCTCCACCCTCAAGGATATATCTCCATGGGGGGGGGGGAGTTGTTTGTTTGGTTTGTTTTCAAGACAGGGTCTCTCTGTGTCCTGTGCTGAACTCTCTTTGTAGACCAGAGATCTATTCAGCGATCCTGCTTCTGCCTCCTGAGTACTGGGACTAAAGTCTTAACACCATCACAGTTGGCACATGCCCAGTTCTTTAAGATGGCACACAAAGGATCATGCAGCAACTCACAAAATAAACATCTTAGGACAAAAAGTATGATCAAATCCAGAGACATTAAGGGGAAAAAAGGTCTGGCAGCTGGACACAGTGGCACACACCTTTAATCCAACAGTTCAAGACCTGTCCTATACAGTGAGTTCCAGGCCAGCCAGGGCTACACAATATCCTGCATGGGGAGGAGATCTGACAGTCTAGTCCTAACCACCTAGGTCTGTGGATATAACTGAATATGAAATAACATGCCAGGTATATATAAGGCACTTGGTTTACATGGAAGCAGAGATGTCTTAAGGGAGCACTTAGGTTAATTTAGAAACCAGACATGGCATAAACCTGTAATCGCAGCATTCAAGAGGCTAAGGCTAATTTTTAAGCACTTTCTCCTTTGAAAGAATAAATAAATTTTATTTATAAGACAACTACTTATAAAAACACTTAAACTACATCCAAAAACTTAATGAGAAATCAGTATACACCATTCATGTATATGCTCAAAATTTTTGCCCATGCACATCAGTAATAAACTAGAAATAACTAGATGTAGAAACTGTTCAACTCTTTTTTTAGTCCTAGGGACTGAAGAAATGGCTCAGTGATGATTTTTGCCAAGAACCTGGGTTCCATTCTCAGTACCCACATGGTGGTTCACAACCATCTTTAACTCCAGCTCCAGTGGGCCTGGTGTATTCTTCTGGCCTGCTCAGGCATACACATGCATGCACACATACACGGCTTCCTTAAAAGATCTACTTTAGTGGCGGTAAACCCCTTTAATCTCAGGACTCACAAGGCAAAGGCAGGCAGATCTGAGTTCCAGGCCAGTCTGCTCTACATAATGAAGTCCAGAAACAGTCAGGGCTACACAGAGAAATCCGGTCTCAAAAAGCCAAAAACAAACAAACAAAAAAAAATCTACTTTACAAAAAAAAAAAAAAAAAAAATCCCAGCAGGGTTAGGCTATATCGGCTGGCAGGACACTTGCCTAGCATGACGGAGTCCTCCAGGTTCAGTATCTGCGCCCCATGAACAGAATGTGGTTTGCATAACTGTACTCTGCACAACTCAGAACAACAGTAGAACACTTGAGACAAAGGAAGACCAACAGTTCAAGGTCACCCTCATTTACATTTCAAGTGTGAGGACAGCCCAGGATACAAGACTCTGCCTCAGCTATAAAGAAAGGGGTGGGGGCACAAAAGCAAACCGTACCCAAAGATTTAAAAGTGGTAACACTTTAAAACTATTAAGCTATTACATTCCAGGAACCTGCAAGATGCTTAAGAAAAAGGGATTCTAAGAATTTAAGGAGCCGGGCGTTGTTGCGCACAGCCTTAGTCCCAGCACTGGAGGCAGAGGCAGGCGGATTTCTAGTTCGAGGCCAGCCTGGTCTACAGAGTGATCAGACAGCCAGGCTAACAGAGAAACCTGTCTCGAAAAAAAAACAACAACAAAAAAAATGAAAATAAAAAAAAAAAAAAAAAAAAAAATGTAAGAATTTAAGGAGTTTCTAAAGTCTATCAAAACAGACAGACGTAAGTACAATTAAAATATAGAATGCACTAACGAAAAAAATAACACAAAAAACAATAACAAAAAATAAATCAAAAAAAATAAGGAAAATGGAGGCTGGATATCTGAGATTCAATACCAGCCTTGGCTATACATTAAGTTCAAAGTCAGCATAGTCTACATGAGACTCTCTTTTTTTTTTTTTTTTTTTAAAATGAGGTAATGTTTTAGGATAAATAAATTTCATTTCTTTCTTTTTTTGAAACAGAATTTCATTTCCCTGTCCTGATAGATCTTAATCTCCTAGTTCTGACGATTTATTCTTGCTTAGCCCAACTTCTTGGGTGCTGAGATAATATGCATGTGCTCCCAAACTTGGCCTAAGGAAGTAAAAAAGAACTGGAAGCATGTGGTGGCACACACCTGTAATCTCAGCTCTCAGGAGGCGGAGGTGGTGGGGATCTCTATGATTTTTAAACCAGCCTGGTCTACACAGAATTCCAAGCCAGCCAGAGATGTGTCTCCACGAAAACAAACATACAGAAAGGACTGGGGCCCCGGCGGTGGTGGAGCATGCCTTTAATCCGGCACTTGGGAGGCAGAGGCAGGCGGATTTCTGAGTTCGAGGCCAGCCTGCTCTACAGAGTGAGTTCCAGGACAGCCAAGGACTACACAGAGAAACCCCGTCTCGAAAAACCAAAAAAAGAAAAAAAGAAAAAAAAAAAAGGACTGGGGCAGTAAGATGGATCTCTAGGTAAAGCAACTAGCAACCTGAACAAACTCAATCCTGTGGAAACAGATCCAACTCCTGCAAGTTGTCCTTTGATCATCAACCCTCTCCCCTCCAGACTAAATTCATTTTTAAATAAGGAAAGGGCTACTGAGGTAGCTCAGTGGATAAGCCATATCGGTGAAAGTAGAGAACTGACTCACACAAGTTGTACACTCACAATCCGCCATGGCATACAAACACACTAACAAAGAATGGACCTAAGGGCTTCATCCAGGTCCTACAGCTCACCTAAACAGCAAGCAGTTCAGTATTACTCAACCTTTGAAATACAGTCTTAACTGTATACAGGAATAAAAGTATAAAACTGAGCCTCGACAATAAATAAGACAGGAAAAGTAGGCTAGAACAGTATAAAGGCTATGACTATGAAATAGGCAGCAGAGAAATTGAAGGAAAATGATAGTTTATTTTTATACTTCATGTATGTATTTTTGAGACAAAGACCCAGCTGGTCTGGAGCTTTCTATATAGACCAGGCTAGACTTGAACTGATAGAAATCCACAAGGCTGTCTCAAACGCTGGGGTTAAAGGCATCCCCCACCATGCCTGGCCTTTTTTAAATTTTTACTCATATATACAGGTGTGTGTCAGAGTAGCCCACGTGAGTGGAGTGGCCGGTGTAGCCAGAAGAGGACATTGATACCCTAGAGCTGGAGTTGCAGGTGATTAAGAGGAGCTCAAAGTGAGCACTAGAACCAATCCTGAGCCCTCTGCAAAAGCTGTGCCTATTCTTAACAGCAGAACCATACATAACACTAGCACCTTTAACAGTTTGTCTGTGTAACATCCATGCAACTAGCAGTTGATAACCAGGTGTATGCCTCTACAGATTTCCACATATTTATTTATTTTCTGGAGGAGGGATGCACATATGCCATGGCGCAATCGTGTAGGGGTCGAAAACAATCTGCAGGAGTCAATTCTCTTCCGAATATGTAGATCCTGGGGATTAATGGTCAGGATTGGTAGTAAGTGCCTTTATCTGCTGAGCCTTCCTATCAGCCACACCCCACCTTGTTTTTTTTGAGCCAGGGTCTCTCAGTGAACCTGGAGCTTGCAATCTCAACTGAACTAACTAATCAGCAAGCCCTAGGTATTCTGCCTGTCTCTGCATCTCTGCCCCCAGCGCTGGGGTTACAGAGGCATCCCACTGTACCTGGCTTGTACATGAGTGCTCGGGACCAGAACTCAACTCCCCACACTTGAGAAGCCAGCACTGTACCCACTGAGACATCTCCTTAGCCCGAGATCTATAATGCAAAGATGGGATATAGCTAAGTGAAATAAAGTCAGTTACAAAGCATCAGTTACACATAGTAAGAGTAGTCAAATTCATAAAAACAGAAAATGGTGACTGTCAGGAGTGGGATAAGAGTAGAATATTATTGAGTACAGATTTTTTTTTTCAGTTTTTATAAGAAAAAATTCTGGAAAAAATGGTAGAAATGATTATCGAGCAATGTAAATATACTTAACACAACTTAAGTATACATATAAAAGTGATTAAGCAAACTTTATTTAGTGCTTTATCAGGACTAGAGGGTAGTATTGGGATCAGACTAGAGATGTGTACATGCCCCAGATGATAAACTTTGTTATGTGCATTTTACCATACTTTTAAAGAGTAAATACATTTAAAAATCCACATAATAGGAACTATCAAATGTATATAAAGAAGTCTTAGTCAAAAGTGATCTCCAAAAACAAAATAAAACAACAAACAAACAAAAGAGCAGGCAAGAAGTGGGGAGAAAGGAGAGAAGAGGTGTGGGGAATGGAGAACATTTTCACACAGTTTTCCTGAATTTAAAACTCTCCTAAAAGTGATTAACACTGCAGGCAGAGGAGGCATCTGCCTTTAATCCCAGCACTTGGGAGGCCTCTTGCAGGCAGATCTCTTGTCTACAGAGTGAGCACCAGGTTAGCCAGGGCTACAGAGAAACCGTCTCAAAAAGCCAAAAAAAAAATTAAAATAAGAAAATAAAAGATTAACACCTTAAGGCCCATATATCCCTATGCATTATTCTGTTTGGCCATCTGCCTCAGATGTTCTCACATGACAACAAAGCTCTTAATTTAAAAGATTAGGAACTCAACATATGCAGTCATGAAGGAGCTAAGGAAATAAGCTGTGAGTAAGACACAAACATTAGCACCTGAGTTCAAATCTCCAAAGCCTATGTAAAATGCAGTAACCCCAGTGTCCTTATGGTGAGATGGGAGGCAGACATAAGAATCCCCCAGAAACTTCTGAGCCAGCTAGCCTTCACTACAATGGAAGAACAAAAGACATCCTGTTTCAAACAAGATGGAAGGGTAGAGACCAACATCTGAGGTTGTCTGTTCTCTCACTATGGTATGTCTCCTCCTAGGTGAGACCCTGTCTCAAAAAATAAAAAATGGAGCTAGAATCAATGTTAAAAACCTCAGTAGAAAAACCAGGACTTAAAATCTAATTATAAAGCCCACATTCTTAATTACTAAACTTACTATGTCACAATTCAAGAATCAAGTATCTAGCAGGTCCGTGGTGGTGCAAGCCTTTAATCCCAGCACTTGGGAGGCAGAGGCAGGTGGATTTCTGAGTTCGAGGCCAGCCTGGTCTACAGAGTGAGTTCCAGGACAGCCAGGGCTACACAGAGAAACCCTGTCTCAGAAAAACAAAAAACAAAAACCAAAAAAATCAAGTATCTATACTTCCTGGCAAGTTTAAAAGAAGCAATAAATACCTAATACTAATCCGATACTCTTCACACTGTTTTTAATACTGAACCTTTATAGTATTATTATAAAAAATATTCTTGTGAAATGTTTACATACTGTGTTTGGAGTTGACAAAATGTTTAGGTTCACCATTAACTAACTCTGTGTCAAGAACCAACAACCAAACTCTTTGGGTCTCAAATTTCAGTCTTACAGGTAAGGAATTAATTATGGTAGCTTTGGAATTAAAAAAAAAAAAATCAATAAATTTTAACTATTTCTAAGACACTATTAAGTATAGTGGGTTTGGAGTTTATTTAAGGTGTTGCTGTTTGACTGTTCACGGCAGGGTCTAATATAACTCAGACTGGCCCTAAACCTCTAATCCTCCTGTCTTCAATTCCAAATGCTAGGGTTACAGGCTTGTCTGAATATCTGGAGATTTGGTTGGTTGGTTGTTGGTTGGTTGGTTTTTGGGTTTTTTAGAGGGTTTCTCTGTGTAGCCCTGGCTGTCCTGCAACTCTCTCTGTGGACAAGGCTAGCCTTGAACTCATAGAGATCTTCTGTCACCTCAGTGCTGGGATCAAAGGCATATGCCACCACCAAGACCAGGCAGAATTTTGTTTTTTGAGTCAGGGTCTCTTTATGCAGCCCTGACTA
Organism: Mastomys natalensis; assembly: GCA_021653895.1. Lineage (NCBI taxonomy): Eukaryota > Metazoa > Chordata > Mammalia > Rodentia > Muridae > Mastomys > Mastomys natalensis. Next base: position 20,519 of record JAJTUV010003477.1, read on the forward strand.
TCCTGGAATCTGGTATCTACACCAGGTAGCTTCTAACTTACAATCATCTTGCCTCTGACAGTATGGTAAGTACTACGATTAGAGTGGCCACCAAGCCTGACTGCAGGTTTTTGTTCTTGTTTTTAAACAAAAGATTTCAAGAGCCCTCTGAAATAGCTTGGCAGGTAAAATTGGTCTGCAAGCCTCATGATTCCTGGAGCCTACAGTGGAGAAAACCACCTCTCTAAAGTTATCCTCTGACCTATTCACAGACAGAAAATTTAAAAATTTTAAGGGCATTTTTTTGTAAACCTTCAAACTTGAATCAGAGTTTATACTCATGTCTACTCTTCTACTCAAACATATTAATCTGCTCTACGAACTCAGAAACTATGAACTCTCAGCACTAAGTAAGCAGTAAGTTCAAAACCAACAAGAGGGCAGGACATGGTAGTGCAGGCCTTTAATCCCCAGCACTTGGGAAGTAGAGGCAAGACAATCTATGAATCTATGAGTTTGAAGTCACCCTGGTCTACATAGATAGCCAAGACTAAATACAGAGACCCTGTCACAAAACAACAAACCCCATCAGGTCTACATAGCACGTTTCAAGTCACCTGGGCTACGTAGTGAGACCCTTCTGAGACTTTTTTTTTTTTTGGTTTTTCGAGACAGGGTTTCTCTGTAGCCTGGCTATCCTGGAATTCACTCTGTAGACCAGGCTGGCCTGGAACTCAGAAATCCGCCTGCCTCTGCCTCCCATGTGCTGGGATTAAAGGCATGCGCCATCACGCCGGGCCCTTCTGAGACTTTTAAAAACAAAATGAGAAAAATAACTAGAGGTAGAGTTCCTATGGCACTGCTAATATTCTGCTTCTTGATTTCAGTGCTGGTCATACTGCATATATATTTTACTTTGATATGAAAGAAGATGCTCTTCCCCAAAGATAACCAACAATATAATTTAACAACTATGCTGAATAGGGAAGAGCTATAGACCTTTCTGTCCTAAGCAGAAAAAACAATGTCTTCCCCAACTCTGTATCTCTCACTGTCTGTGAGAGCTGAAGTCCTTCTCAACTTTCCTTTTGACTCCAGCCCAAGAAACTCTTCCATTCGCATACCCTCCAAACACCCATCCACCACACTCAATTTTTTGCGCCTAGCTCCCCCCATGCTAGTGCTCACAATAGAGGCTGCAGTCTTACAGATGTTGAGGAAGCTCTACCACTACCTGAACTGTACTCGGTCCTGACCTAGCACTGCTCACTGTTACCTGCCCCTCTATTTACTACTCTACCATTCTAATAATGTTATGTCTTCAGGAGTTGAGAGCAGTATGCTTAGTATGTTCACAGAAAATAAAAATACACTTTACAAAGCAAACATCTGCCAGAGAGCAAAGCCTCCTCTTTAACAAGTAATACAAAGTATTACAAGTAATAGAAATATAGGTCCAATTTTAATAATTAAAAGTATGCCTAGCCAGGCTGGAGAGATGGCTTAATGGGTAAGAACATTGACTGTTCTTCCAGAGATCCTGAGTTCAATTCCTAGCAACCACATGGTGGCTCACAACCATCTGTAATTGGATCTGATGCCCTCTCCTCAAGTGTTTAAAGACAGCTACAGTGTACACATATACATAAATCCAGAATTTGTAAAGAGAAAAGTTATACCTAGCCTTCTGAGACCATGATAGGTAGTGCACATTTAGCATCAGTAAAAAAATTCTTAAGCCATGTGTACAAATAGTGTTTAAACTTCTCTGAACCTCAATTTTCTCATGTAAAAAGTAAGAGATCTAATGCAAAGACCTTAAGCAGATAGGCAGTGCTCAGAGTGGTGGTGCTGACTTGACTCCTAGCAAAGGAGGTAGAGGCACCCGGGATCTCTGTGAACTTGACACCAGCCTGGTCTACAAAGTGAGTTCCAGGACAACCAACGCTACAAAGAAATCCTGTCTCAAAAAAACCCAAACAAATCATAACAAAATAGAATTAGCAATGATCTATAAACAATAATAGAAGAGGTATTTTGTAAATGGCAGCAGTAATAATTGTAGCAATAATACCACAAATATAATAAATTATGGCCTAATCTGTTGATCCCGACAATCAGCAATTTACTTATATAACAAGACTCAAAAACTATTATGTATTTTAGATACATTTTCTATTCTGAGCACATCTGAACCACTCCTTTAAAATTCAGTCATATTTTAGAGTATCTAACAAACAAAAGACCAATCTCCAAATAGTACTTTATGAATAATAGATGCTGCCTTTTGTACCAGTCAGATGACTCAAAATCCATGGGAGGTCTATACCCCATGCCCAGTCACACAACTTGACCAGTTTTACCAATTTCCCACAAATCCTTTCACCTGTACTGGCAAATACAGCTCCCCTTTTGACACAAATGTGATTGCCTCTTCACGTATCTGGCTATTCATCTTTCATGTTTATGTATGGGTTTATATTTTAATATACTTAGCCAATAACTATTTAAAGCAACCTCTTATAATCAGAATTCAATGAACAAAAGCTATCTTTGGAAGGTTGGTTTTGGGTTTGGTTTTTTTTTTGAGACAGGGTTTCTCTGCATTAACAGCCCTGGTCATTCTGGAACTCCCTTGTAGATCAGAGGAACTCTGCCTCTTCCCCCTAAAGGTATGCACCACCCCACCCCCCAGCTATTTCTGGTTTTGGTTTGGTTTGGTTTGGTTTTTCTTGAGGCATAATCTCTTTGTATCCCTAGCCATACTGGGTGGAACTCAGAGATCTGCCTGCCTCTGCTTCCCCAGTGCTGGGATCAAATGCATGTTCTGACAAGTCAGCTATCTTTACAAAGGCACTTAAAAAACAGGCAAAAAAAAAAAAAAAGTCATCAGATCCACCATAATGAATAAACCTTGTACATTGGAGATTTACATAAAGTGACATGGTGAAATAATTACTTGACCAACTACTCAAAAGCTCATATTTATGCACTTAAAAAGGATAAATATATAGACTGCACTATGGGGTCCAACACTGAGGTGAAAATTAACCAACACAACCTATCTATGGAACTGGATTTACTAAAATGTCAATAAAATATTGGTGAGGATAAAGCTGTTGGTTGTGGCTTTTCACAATATTAAATTTTATCTGATCTTTTCCAAAATAGTCTTTGCAACTTCCTTCCTTGAACTGTGTTCCTGCTAGGTTTTTAAATGTGAAAAGCATATATTCACATTTCTTATTTTTCTTCCTGAGAACCATTAACAATTGTTTTCATCTTGTACTTGAGGATGAGCTTTGATTTGATTTGCATGTATGGGTGTAGAGGTCAAAGGGAAAACAGACCCTGTGGGAGTCTGAACTTGGGTCATCAGGTAAGCCATCTTTACCCATGGAGCCGCCTCCTCAACCATCAGTTAAACAGGAAAATAGTAATAATATGCACTACTAGAGCCATCTAAAGCCATACAATGCTGAGCATCTTCAACTTAAATACCAAATACCATGATGGAAAGTCACACCATACAAAGCAAAGAGAATATATCGATTTTCAGGGCAGTAACTTGACACTTTTAGATAAAAGAAAGCATGAGAAGTCTAAAGACTCGTACACCTTATTATAGAATACATGTTTTAGGTGCTAACAAGATTAGCTGTTATCTTTCATTGAGACTGAATATATATATGTACATATATGCACATACACACACTCCCAAACTAAGTTTGCTTATTAAAGAAAAAGTTTAAATCACCGTTAAAAATATGTGAATAATCATTCACACTGTTTCTGTATCGTTCCACAAAAATACAAAGTCATCCTTCTATTCAGAGTTTTGGCAAATGAATACAGAGGTCAGAGTTCATGCTATGTAAGACAGATTACTACTTATTTCTTAGTATGCTCACTAAATCTGCTAATATTGTCACTTCAAATTTAAGTGACTTTCTACACGGTTACTTGGAAAGATGAATAATTATCTGCAAGCTGGGGGGCACAAAGCTGGAGAGCTGCAAGATTGATAACAATTCCTCATATGATTAAAATTTTAAAAATCATGATTGATATTATCAAAACACCAAGCAAGCATAAAAGAAAAATGTGCGAACCTTGGAAACAAATGACTTTCAGAATTTTGTTGTTAAGTCCAATCATAGAAAAGCTGGCATTTTGGTCCATTTAGGTCTAAAAAGTTGTTCTGTTACTTTCACAGCCGAGTAGAATTATTAAATCATTCTCAATATTTCACATAAATTTAGCGTGCATTAATGTACTTAAAATTTGTAGGACTTACAGGTAGTATGAGTTTTATTTTTCTTAATATGCTATTTCCTGCTATAATATTTTGTGTCAGAAAAATAAACCTAACTCAATAATGAACTACAACAATGTGTATCTGATGAAATCCCTTGTTTTTAATAGGCCTGTTTTTAAAAGTAAGACTCAAGTTAACTATGAGGGACATCATAATGACGGTTCACAGTACAACACTAGTCACAGAGGCATTGCCCTAGGAGAACCTCTGATACTGGTAAACAGTATTTTGAAATAAGCTACCCAAACACTCCACTATTCTTCTTACTTCAAATCATTTTAATTAACAAACAACTTGCCTTTGACCAGACCAAAGGAAAAAAAAAAAAAAAAAGCTTTAAATGTCAATGAGGAGGCCTAGTTGCCGGTTGGGTACGTAGAAAAGAGATAATTAGCTCATTTGGAATTAATTTTCTATCCGTAGTGAAAACTGTTTCAACACCCCTTCCCAATAAGAGACTGTCCATTATGTCTCCCTAGGTTCCCCCAACACTACGCTGTAAGGGAGTAACTTCAAGTCTATACCTAAAGCCTGCGGAGGCTCCTTCCCCCAGGAAAAGACAGCAAAGGCCTGGCAGGCAATATGCAGAGTACCCCTAAAAGCGTGGGCCTGGGAGGTGCGCTGCTGCCGGAGATCTAGTTACTACCTTTCCCCTTCCCCCAACCCACTTCCCGGGTTTTCTCGGCCTGCTCCTTCCCCACCGCAGAGTCACACTTCCAGATGTTGCCGCCGCCTCGGGGCTCTCTCTAGAGCTCACGTGCCCCCGACGAGTGCTTCGGCATCTGCCCCCCAAACCCTGTTCCTCCCCAGGCCGGCCGGCCGCCCGCGAGACCGCCTATCCCAGGGCCCGGGGAGGGGAGGGAAAGGCGGCGGGAGGAGGGGAGACCGCCGCTTCCCCAGAAGCAGAAAGGCGGCCGCAGCGAGGCCAGCGGGGGCCGCCGGGGTCGCGGAAGGAAGGGCCCCGCCGCCCTGGGCTGAGATGGGGGTGTCCGGTAGCTCATTCCTGACCTCCTCGCTCTTCAGCACCTCCTTGAACTCCCGCTTGATTCGCTGCACCGCGATGTTGGCCATGTCTCTGCCCGCAGCTGATTCGTACCCGCCGCCTCCGCCACCGCTACGACCACCGCCACCGCTGCCACCTCTTCCTCCACCGCCTCCTCCCTCAGTGAGTCAGACCCGAGCACACGAACGCTGCCACTGCCACCCTTGCCGTCGCGTTCCCCCTCAGTGTAGAATCACCTCCGCGCCCGGCCACCAAAATGGCGCCGGGTCCGCGCATGCGCACCACGCTGACCCGGGCGGGCGGCGCAGCCGCTCCAGTGGTAGCCCCATACGTCTCAGCAGCGAGCCCGCGCCGCGCCGCGCCGCGCGTCTCAGCCGGGGCTTCGGCCGCGTGGCTCCGCCCTGCCGGCGGCTGGGGCCAGGAGGGTGCGGCTTCTGTGCCGGTCCGCGGGGTCTGGGCCTGCCGGGTCCTCCCTGCCCCTCTGCCTCCTTTACGGTGAGGCCTCCAGTCCCTAGCCTTGAACCCGAGGTGGGAGCCGCGCCTGGCGGGTCCCTCCGGCCCCAGCCGGGCTGAGCCCCGCTCGTACTCGGCTAGACCCAGAACCCACGGGCTAGAGGTGCCTCCCTCTGTCTAGCCAAGGAAAAAGCTATGCAGGAACTGGGTCCTGCCCAGCCTCCGTTGGTAAACCCCCTGGAAACCCACTGCCGTAGCTTTTGTTCTGGAACCATGATAACGCAACTATTATTATTCGGTCATCTCAGGTATTACAGATTTTTAAGGTGGTGTAATGGTTGCATCCCACGAGTTGTAATTGATACAGGTGTTGCCAGGGAGAGGCCTGTGATGGGTTTAAAAGCCAGAAGAAGTTAAGTCTTTGACCTGTTTAGATAATCAATGCTGAACTGTAGAACTAATTTTTCTGTAAAAACTGTAGAACTGTTTTTCAAATTTGAACGTGCCTCGGAATCCCTGGAGAGCTGGTTAGATTGCTATCCCTAGAGTGTGGATAGGCCTAAGAATTTGCATTCCTAGCAAGCTCCCTGTTTTTCAGCGACCATGCTGTGAGAATGGCTGAATCAAGCATGTATATATTATAGTGACAGTTGGAGAAATAGAAGGCGGAAAGAACTTTAGACCTACAAAGGTGTTTGGCGCCCTTAGATGTCAATAAGCAGTGAGTGAAAATAACTGAGTGGAGAAAAGATAAACGAGTAAAATGTTTTAATTGACCAATAACTTTAAGAGGCTATTTGAAAGTGGTTAGTTAAAGAGTTTAAAACAATATAGTGTGGGTGCTGAGGGTACTTTGAAAATAGCATTTTGAAATAATGAAGGTGTTATTGAAGGAGTATGTTTCATGTATTCACCTAATCAATCAGTTCAGTATTCCTTCATAAGACTAATACAAGCTGAGTGTAGTGGTACACGCTTGTAATCCTAGATTGGGACTCAGAAGCCGAAAGATCATGAGTTTGAGATCAGTCTAAGAGTGCTGCAGGAACCAAGAAGAATTTTTACTCCCTCTTCTTTCCCATGCCATGTCCGTTGCCAGCTACGGTTCCCTCATCTGTGAATCAGGAGGTTGTTTAAACTTCTAAGAGTTCAAAATTATGAAACATCTTCTCAAAACCTTTCCCTGCCTAAGTAGACTGATACAAATTATAAAAGACCTTCTAGCAGAGCCCCCTAGTGGTTATAAGGGGGGCTCTACTATATACTGAACAACTGAACACTACAAAAGATTTTTGCCATGATAGAAATCTGGAAATGCTGTAGGTATTGGTGCCAATACATCCTAAAACACTTTCTTTCCCACTCTGCCTAACCTCAAGAAACATAACGATACTCAAACGGGGAACTAGTTATGAAGGTTGGATGATTTCTTTGAAAGAAAGGGACTTGATAATTTTTTTTTTCTCTTCTAAAGCTTGAACCCAGGGCCTGTGCAAGCCAAGTATGTGAACTATGACTGGCCTATAGCTCAGCTAAGCTGTGTGTGTGTGTTTATGTGTAAACAGGCTCTCGTTGTACAACCTAGGCTAACCACAAACTAAAACCTTTTCTGTCTCGGCTTCCCCAATGCTCAGACTACAGACAAGATTCCTCCACACCAGGCCAAGGTTTGTGAATTTTTTAATACAAGTAATTATTTAACTACAATCCTACTTTACAAATTCATTCTATTAACATTCTAGAGAACCAAAAGAATGTAACTAGTGATGTCTGAATAATTTCCTGAGCAGTGTTATAACAATGTCTTGGTCTTGGCAAAGCACCATAATTTTCAATGTTCACATTAACAGATGAGTAAAGAGCATAATTGAAATCTCTGCTGTCTTTGCGACTTATCTGTAAATCAGTAATTCTAAACTGGGCAAGGTGACTTACTCCCTTAACCCCAGCTACTTGGCAGCAGGGGAGTTCGAGGTCAGCCTAGAGAAAAACTTCTGGTCAAGAGAATGGAATCTGTAGTCTGGGTGGAGACCTAACATTCCAGCTGGGCTGGTTCAGTAACTTTGGCTAAGGGACCACCTTAAGCCATACTAGAGAGAGAGGTGGAGTAATTAGTTCCTTAATGAGATACTGTACTTTTCCTTCCCAGAATCTCCACCCCTTGTGCAGTAGCTTAGGAGCTAAGCGGCAGCTATGCGAGTAAGTCTGCCCACTTTTCCAAATATTACTTTTCTCCTTTCTTTTTGCTAAGTATGCTTTTCCTTAATGCGTATGCTCTTTCTCCCAACACTTTGGGCTTCCTTACTCTTTCTGTAAGGCTTGCCACTGCATGGCTGCTTATTCTCCACCTGTCTGACCTGCATGTCACCTTAAATGGCTTCCTGCCCCCTTATTTTCTCCTTGTAGGTGCTGAAATCTAGAGTTTGCATGCCTTGGGGTTTTGTTGGTTGGTTGGTTTGGGGTTTTTTTGTTTTGTTTTGTTTTTGAGACAGGGTCTCAATATAGCATTGGCAAGGGCCAGAGCTCAATGGTAGGCCAGGCTGGCCTCAGAAAAGATCCACCTGCCTCTGCCTCCTGAGTGCTGGCATTAAAACATGCCTCTTTTTTAGTTGGTTGGTTGGTTTTAATTTGGGGTTTTTTTGGCTTTTAGTTTTTTGAGACAGGGTTTTTCTGTGTAGCCTTTGCCTCACTCTGTAGACCAGGCCGGCCTTGAACTCAAAAGATTCACCTGTCTCTGCCTCCCAGGTTCTAGGAGTAAAGGCAGACCCCAGAAGGTGACCCCAAAAATATCAAGTCCTTCATTCAGAAGATTTTTTTTTAATTATTCCAAAAGAAAGAATTGGGGAGTCAGTTCTCTACTTTTACCAAATGGGTCAAAGGGTTGAGGGCTGGAGAGATGGCTCAGCAGTTAAGAGCACTGACTGCTCTTCCAGAGGTCCTGAGTTCAATTCTCAGCAAGCATATGGTGGCTCACAACCATCTGTAATGGGGATCTGATGCCCTCCTCTGGTGTGTCTGAAGACAGCTACAGTGTACTCACATACATGAAATTAATTAATTAATTAATTAATTAAAATGCTTTTTTAAAAAGGTCGAATTCAGGTCATCAGGCTTGACAGTGTTAGAAATGAATTCAGGGTTGAAAAAAAAAGAGCTCACAATTCAAACTGAAGAGTCTGAAAAAGGAAAACTTTACCTTTGATCAACAAGATGCCCTCAGAAGCATGAACACACTGAGACAGGAAGTGTATTTGGTAGTGCCTGTGTCTTTTCCTCATTGGCTAGCTGGGAGCTTCAGAATCTTAATTAGCATGAAAGGAATTGATGGAAAGGAAATGAAGGACAGGCCTAGGCCATCAAGTTCCAGGACTACTGCAAGCCTCGAACCTTTGTGTAAACAAAGGAGAGATTAAAACATTAGCATAAAAATCTTACAAGGTTGGGAAGGGATAGAAACACTTGAATTCCTTGTGTAAACACAAGTTTTATAGCATCGAGTAGGAAAAAGACTCATATTTGGTATTTCTACAGCAACAAGCAACTTTACCCACTGAAGGCTCACCAGCCTTCAAAACTGTTACTCAGTTCATTCATAACGCCATGAGATTGTGAACCCATCGTTGGATCAATATATTGATTAGGTCAGAGCCCTCATGATCCAACTACCACTCAATGATTTGATCCACTAGTTGAAACATAAATGTTTTCAGGGTGGTACTTCATGTCCAACCTCTAATAAAAACTATGTAATGTAGGCATAAATGTTTTGCAACGTACTTTTAATAAGGGTACAACGTCTCTAACCCACCACCCAGCAGAGGTCGTGGAAGAGAAAAGTTATTAGGATATGGAGGAAGTGGACCTGTTTAGCAAGAGTTACTTGGGGGTGAGGTCGATCTTTGGCAGCAGTTCAGTCCCATAGCAAACACCTAATGCGACTCAGCAGCTGCAGACCACGACTTACGGCAGCAGACACCAGACATGAACCAGCAGCTATAGTCAGTCCTAAAGAAACCACAAGGCTCACCAACAAGCCTGAGGCAATACAAATGAATCGGCAAGCTGCCACAGGAACCTCACAAGCAGTTCTTGGGCAAGTTTCTCTCAATGGCTGCATTACCACAAGGTGAGCTCAACAACGCCATGTAAGGAGAACCAATACATGTCTTGTTAGCAAAGAATAGTGAGGCAGAGCAAACCAAACCAATGCTCAGTGCTTGTCCCTCACTGTCTGGGGGGTTATATACACCTTCCTTCATCACAGATCCTTTCTCCTGTCCATTATAGTAAAACATCCTTTCACGTGTCTGCTTTAGCAAGACATCCTTTCACCTGTGTGCCCCAGCAAAACATTATTTGACATAACTGACTTTCCAAACCAGAAGTTTCCACTTCAATGTAATACAATTCATACTTTATTAATATATTACCATTTATGTGGCAGGAAAGATTGAGTTTGTATATATAATGTTTGTGAATTTTTAAATAGTACTGGAAAAACGTGTAAGAAAGTAAACAATGTTAGTCATCTTTGAGAAACAAACTTCTAAGTATCTGGGGAAAGAAAGGTAGGTGAGGGCCCGTCAGTGAGCTCTGAGCCCGATACCTGAGTTCTATCCCCAGAACTCACATGGTAGGGAAGAGCTGACTCTTGCTATTTGTCTGACTTCTCCACATGCCCTTGGCATGCACACATGTATACACCTAACACACACAAATAAATGGAAAAGTCAGTGGATGCCCACCATATATCCTGTTGTATCAGCATGTATTTTTGCTTATTTGAGGCAGAGTCTCAATGTGTAGTGCAAGCTGACCTCCAACTTGACCCTCCTGCATTAGCTTCCCAAGTACAGGGATTTTAGAGATGTAACTCCACATTTGCCTGGAGGTTGTTTTCTTAGTGTTCTCCTGACTAAATGGGAAAGTGGGACTTTAACAAAATGGTAAAGCATTTGTGTGGTTGTGTTGTGAAACTAAAAGCCACTTTATTGATGGGACATGAATTTTACTATAAATAATGACTGAGCATGCTATAGTCATGCAGACTAGGTTATTTAGTAGATATTTAATCTAAAAGAAACACAAGGTTGGGATACAGCTCCATGGTCTAGAATTCTCCTGGCCTGTACACAATTCTCTGTTTGATCACTAACATCACAAAAACTTATTTGTTGAATTTATTCAAGTTCTAACTGAAAATCCTGATTTTTTTTTTTCCTGAGGATTTTTTTTTTTTTTTTGGTTTTTCGAGACAGGGTTTCTCTGTATAGCCCTGGCTGTCCTGAAACTCACTCTGTAGACCAGGCTGGCCTTGAACTCAGAAATCGGCCTGCCTCTGCCTCCCAAGTGCTGGGATTAAAAGCGTGCACCACCACCGCCCAGCTGAGAAATTTTTAAAACGCAGGAAACCTGGGCTATTTGAGGGCCTGTTTAAAAAAAAAAAAAAAAAAAAAAAAATGAGGAAGGAAGAAAATGTACCTACCTACCAAGTATTTCTGATGAAATTCAGTAAAACTTGTGTTTGATATGTTGCAAATAAGTATACCAGCACTTGGAAGACCTTTGTAAATCACTGAGCCAATATTGATTGAAGCCTTTGCTTCAAGAAAACACTCTCATTTAAGAATCACAATAGGCTAATGGGCTAGGCAGAGTAGCACATGCCTTTAGTCCCAGCACTCAGGAGGCAGAGGCAGAGTTTGAGGCCAGCCTGCTCTACAAAGTGAGCTAAGATAGCCAAGGCTGTTACACAAGAAGGAAGGAAGAAGAAGGAAGGAAGGAAGAGAAGAAGAAGGAAAAGGAAAGAAGGAAAGAAGGAAAGAAGGAAGAAGGAAAGAAAGGAACAAAGCAAGATGATAGTACCCACCTTCATTCCCAGCACTCTGGAAGCAGAGACAGGGATCTCTGTATCTCAATAAAGATGAGATCTCAGAATTTTTCTGTTTATGTAACTAACGAGGCCTTCACATTCTCACTGGATCACCCTGCTGAGTATCCAGTTGCCACTGCTGAGCCAGTTAATTCCTTTCACATCTCTAAAGCAGAGTGCTTTGTTTTAGAGCCTGCAATCACTGAGAAGCCTCTAGGCTCACCCCAAAGGCCATCGAGGAGGGGGGTGGGGGAGGACTTACTGTCAATGAAGTTCACGACTAGTTTGTACTTACTCAGTGTCTTAACTATGCCAATTCCCCATCATATAGAACACAAATACTTCCTAAATACATAACTTTACCAAGTTGATCATGTTGTTTCCTCTCACAGATTAGCTCTCCATCCTCATCTAGTCTGCTCTGTGCGCTGAGATGCTGGAAGTATATTCTACAATGGAGTCTCTGCATCAGTGGGCTCCATTGAAATCTGCGCTCCATTTAAGTGTAGCTAATGGGAAGGTCTGACAGAAGATGCAGCTGATGGTTGATAGTGTTGCCTTTATCTCTCAAAGCCCACACTTCCTGCCCAGTGACTCTCCCAGTGGCTCTTTCATCATCCCACTGATGTACCTTATTCAAGCATGTGGGTACCAAGGCTTCCTGCAGCTGTCAGCCTCTGTCATCTTTAATGCCTGTGGACAGCCTCTATCGAATTCTTCTCCGTAGCTCCCTTGAGATACACATTGCCCTGGGTGACTTCATTTTATAAAACAGCAGTATTCTCCATTTTAAGTTCTAATGATAAGACCTAATGACTCCACAACTTGTTAGTGGAAGTAAACAGCCACCATCTAGCCACTATAAACCATGAGGTACAAACTGATAACTTATCAAGTCAGGACACTTAGGCATGTGGGGGGTTCTGACATTGTTTGATTCATGGTCTTGAAACACCAAAATACATTGCCATGGTTAATGTAAAGGAGGGATATCTCACATTAGGATAGGGTGGTACTTGGCATCCTAACAGCAGACCGTGTGCTTTATGTGTCACAGGTATATGTGTCAGATGACAAATATCTGGCTGTCCTGAGCCTTCAGCATGCTTCACCTGCTTAACTCTACCCACTCAAACTAGGAATCCTACAGGCCCAGCTGTGTGTCTGAGTTCAGCTAAGATTTATTGTGAGAGATTTCCAGAGAAAAGAAAGCTATGTCTTTTTATCCCAGATAAGATGCTGACAGACCAAAGAAAGGGTTTCTTTTCTTTATTTTTATTATTTATTTATTTATTTATTTATTTATTTATTTATTTATTTTTTGAGACAGGGTTTCTCTGTATAGCCCTGGCTGTCCTGAAACTCACTCTGTAGACCAGACTGGCCTTGAACTCAGAAATCTGCCTCCCAAGTGCTGGGATTAAAGGCATGTGCCACCACTGCCTGGCTAAAAAAGGGTTTCTTCCAAGTCCATCTTGGTGACCTCATCAGTTTATTGAAATCACTTACAGGAACATAGGTGACTCCAGAGCAACTACGTTACCAAAACATCTCATCCCTCCTATTATTCTCTGTCACACACACCTAAGACCCCAGCTAGCTCAGATTTGGTATACCTGGGGCAGGAGGGCATAGTGACAGAAATCTCAAGTGAGGGCATCGTGAACTTCCCCCTCGTTCTCCAGGAGAATGTTAGCCCTCCACCCATTACTGTCAACACAGACTTAACTATTGACTTTTTCCCTGACATTTTGGTGGAAGGACTGCAGGCCGAAGTTTTCTATGGTCACCACAGCTGCTGCTGCTTCATCAGGATGGAGGTCATACCACAACAGGAGGAAATGGCTTAACTACAAAAAGTATCTAATCACCTGCAGTGCCTCTCTCTGCATCCTTATCTGCTCTCTGCTCTTGTCTTTAGTCAGACTTTTTGAACCCTATAACCTCTTTAGCCCTTTCAGAGCCATTTTAAAACCTGTGTAGGGAAAGATGACTTAGCAAGTTACAAGTACTTTCTGCTATTGGGTTACAACTGATTCCAGCTCCAGGGGAATCTGCAACCTCTGACCTTAAGAGCACCTGTATTCATCTGCGCATATACACGAAGTTTAAAAATCAGCATTTTGGGGGACTGGGAAAATGGCTCAATGGTTAAGAGCTACTCTTGCAGAGTTCCCAACACTCATGTAGTGACTCACACCAACCATAACTTCAGTTCCAAAGGATCTGATTCTTCCACTGAACTCACTCTGTAGACCTTGTAGACCTATGTAGGCTTCTACATACATGTGGTGCACATACATGCTCTCAGACACACACATAAATAGGTAGTAAAATAAATCTTTTTTTTTTTTTTTCTTTTGGATATCCGAGACAGGGTTTCTCTGTGTAGCCCGGGCTGTCCTGAACTCACTCTGTAGACCAGGCTGGCCTCGAACTCAGAAATCCACCTGCCTCTGCCTCCCAAGTGCTGGGACTAAAGGCGTGCGCCACCACCGCCCAGCTAAAATAAATCTTTAAAAACCTGTGGAAGCCTATCTGTGTAGTCTATACCTTTAATCCCAGCATTCAGAAGGCAAAGGCAGAGGTACTCCCTGAGTTCAAGGCCAGCCTGGTCTACATAGAGAGTTTCAGGCCAGCCAGGGCTACATAGTAAGATCCTGTCTCAAATAAATAAATTTTTGATGCCTAATCTTCATTGCCAACTTGACTTGACTTGGAGTCACCATGGAAACATGCCACGGATATTTCTTTTTTTTTTTTTTTTTTTTGTTTGTTTGTTTGTTTGTTTTTTTTGTTTTTTCGAGACAGGGTTTCTCTGTGTAGCTCTGGCTGTCCTGGAACTCACTCTCTAGACCAGGCTGGCCTCGAACTCAGAAATCCGCCTGCCTCTGCCTCCCAAGTGCTGGGATTAAAGGCGTGCGCCACCACCGCCCGGCTGCCACGGATATTTCTATAAGGGTATTTCCAGAAATGTTTAACTGAAGAGGGATGACCCACCCTGAGTGTGAGTGGAACCATTCTGTGGGCAGGAATCCAACAGAGAGCGAGCAGAGCAGTAGCAGCCTCCATCTCTCTCTGCTCCCTTGACTGCAGATGTAACGTAACCAGCCACCTCACATTCCCACTGCTCTGCCTTTCCTTAGGTGATGACCTGAGCCCTGAGCCAAAATAAACAATTTCTAAGTTGCTTTGATCAGATATTTTTATCAGGGCAATGAGAAAAACTAGCACAGTTTCATTATGTATATAGTGTGATGTCGGGCCTGAAAGGTAGTATTAGTAAATAAGGTTGGAATAAAAGAAGCCTATTAGCAAGCCTTACTTCTTTGGGATATTGAGGAGGGAATTTGGGGGGTACCTGTGAGAGAGCAACAGAGCCTTTCTTGGCTCTGTTGTGCTTATCTTGAGAGGCTAGCACCCCAGAAACTCAATGGCCACCAGTGCTAATCTAAGCCAGGGCTTCTAGGAATTTGTCTCTTGAATTCAAAGAATGAAATCTACAGACCACAGAAGGTGAGTTTTAGAAAAGGAACTTATATGGGGCTTAAGGAAAGAAAGAAGGCAGAAATCCTGTAGAGCAGGACAGGGCCTCTGACAGGAATACCATTTAACCTCACTGCTCTAGAGTTAATTAGGCCTCAGTAGGTGGGGGCAGGGGAGGAGGGAGGGGCAGACCAGTTTTCATTCTTCATGGGTTTAGTCACGTCCTCGGTGTGGTTTTCAGTGAAGAGTATTCTTTTAGGGAAAAGAGATAAGGGAAAACCCATTCCTAGCATCTCTAGCCTCTGGCTGTGGTGAAACCAGAAAGACTTTTGGCTTAGGCACTTCTAAGGCTATGGGCATGTCAGTTTTTAGTCAAGAGAAAACATTTTTACTCAGAACTGCCTTGCCAATCAATGTCTATCTTCTGTTCTCACCAATATCAAAATACATTTTGAATGTACCAAATACACTGGTTCTGAAGCCTACCAAATAAATACTGTAATTCAGCCTAATTCGTTACCTGTATGAAGTCAGAGAAACTGTAGGTGATTCCGTTTGTATCGAGCTGTAAAACTGTTGTGAAAATGGCTTACTGTCTCCTTGTGTTGGTTTGTAATGAGAGGATTTCTTTTGACAGATGCTTCATAGCTCAAACACAATAATCATGGTCCTGGTGAAAAAAAATTGTTTCAAACTATATAAAACAAAACAGAAAGAAATCAATAAGTAATGAGAAATGAAAAAGAGGTTATGACAATATTTTCTCTTATTGCCTAGACACAGGATCTCACTGTGTGACTCTGGCTGACCTGCAACATGCTATGTAGACCAGGCTGTCCAAAATGCAGACATCTGCTTGCTTCTGCCTTCCAAATGCTGAGGTTGAAATTGTGCACCACCACATCTGGCTCCTTTTGGTGAAGACAACCAAAACGGATTTTTATATGAAAAAATTCTTGTATAGTAGGATGGGATTTTGTCCTTAAGTGACTATGACAGTATAAAACTGCTGGTGTTAAGTGGGGCATGGGGTTCCTGCTTGTAACCCCAACATTTGAGAGGCTAGAGCAAACAGCTTGTCTCAGATCCTGAACTAGATAGTTCCAGACCCTAACTGAAAAACAATAAGCCCAGTGTGATAGTGCAACCTTTCATCCCAGCAGAGGGAGACGGAAGCAGGTGGGTCTCTTGTGAGTCTGAGGCCAGACTCCTAGAAACAGCCCAGCCAGGGTTACACAGTGATATCATGGCCCTGCACTGCCGCCATAAACCACCGTCAAAGCTGCCCGTAGGGAAGCTCAAGCATATGGCCGTCTGAAATGCCATATGGAAGGTCCTTTCAAAAAGGAACCAGCTCTAAACCATCCCGATGTAGAAATTAAACTGGCAATAAGATATAATCACCTTGGGCATTAGATACTGACCTAAATCGGCATCCAAAGTAAAGCCTGCTTCGGAGACCAGTTCACTGGGGGGTTTAGATTGACTCGGGAAATAATCTGTGTATTGTGAGGGAGAATTCCTGAAAAGAAGCTGTGTCTACAAAGTCTGATTGACTAACTAAAACCTCAGTGCCTGGTGAGTTTGGAATGTTGCAGGTCTAGAACTTAATTAGAATTTAACTTGGGCTATCTTTAGCACCCCCTAAGGAGTCTTTCATTGCCTACCACCTGAGTCACACCTGACATCCCCCTAAGCTGTTAAAAACCTTTGAACAGAATTTGGCAGAACCCTATCTCCACCAAGGACGAAACAGGCCATCAGACTTCTCACCTTTCCACCAATGCAGTTTTTAAATGCCTTGATTTATTACTTTCTTTGTTCTGCTATAAAAAGCAGTTTCATGAAACTGCTTCTTCCACAGTGGACCACGCTTTTTGGGGAGATCTAAATCTACGTTCCTGCCGGGCGGTGGTGGCGCACGCCTTTAATCCCAGCACTTGGGAGGCAGAGGCAGGCGGATTTCTGAGTTCGAGGCCAGCCTGGTCTACAGAGTGAGTTCCAGGACAGCCAGGCTACACAGAGAAACCCTGTCTTGAAAAACCAAAAAAAAAAAAGTCCAAATCTATGTTCCTGGGCCACAATCATTCATTTTCGGCTCCAGAATAAGCTCTCTTATTACCTTTAGATGAGAGCTGGTTTTTTGTGTTAACACTACTTGTGCCTTTTTGTACTTTACCTGAAGCTTAAAAAACAGATCAAGTGCCACTTTTAGGATGCAAACTAAGCAAGTCCTGACACACTCAGGACCACTATTTTAACGTTTTGAATTCCTTCTCTATGACCTTGAGCTGAGTATACTCAAAAGCATGTCTCCCATCATAAACTAAGTAACCCAGGAATATGCCCTGTTTATATGAATATGTGTTGGTTGGCCAAATAAAATCTCCAGGATTTTTTTTTGTTCAAGGAAGCAGTTTGGGAATAAACACTGTATGCTATTTTATCTCTTGGTGTGCTTTGCTTGTGTATGTGTCTGTTTCTTGGGATCAAATCCATGGCTTTATGCTAAGTATATTAGTTACTATTCTCAGTGACATGACATAATACCTGACAGAAACAACCTAAAGAGGTGTATTTTGGCTCGTGATTCGGGGATACAGCGCATCAAGACAGGGAAGATATGGTACCTGGTGACTCAACCATGATTTTGGAGCTTGTAGTACAACTCATTACCTGCTGGCAGATCAGGACACAGTTTCTAGTGGACCTGCAACCGGACCATAATCCTCAGACCTTCCCACCAGCAACTCACATCAGCCAAACTAAGCATTACTACCTAAAGGTTCCACACCTAAGGCTGCTAGCTGGGACCAAGTGTTCACATACATGAGCCTGTGTGGACATTTCACATTCAAACCTTAACACAACCGCTGAGCAAACACTTGACCACTGAGCTACTTTCCCCTGCCCCTCTCACAGCATTTTGTGTGAGGACCATAGTTGGTCCTGCATCAATTATGTTACAATTGACCCTATCAATCATTGCTGGGTACCTTTTGCACAATAATAAGCAAGTGCTTATAGTAGTAATAATAAATAAATGGTAAGTGATAATTTTGAGCATGTATTTAAGTTCTAATTTTAGTTCACTGGAAATACAAGTAAATCCGGTTCTATCATTGGGTTTGTTGTTTTTAAGTACACATATCATTACTTTGAATCACTCCTCTGATCAGCCTTTTTGGGCCATATGCAATTCTCTTTGTTCTCAGTTTATCACTTTCTAATCCCGATTTTGTTATCTACAAGTTGGTTTTATTTTTGAAACAGGCTCTCACTATGAAGCCCTGGAATTCTGTGTACACCAGTCTATTGCTAATTGTTATCTACAAATTTAATAAACATTCTTCCTTGATTTTTCATAGTAAACCATTTATGAAAATATTTAATTAATAAAGCCGTAGAGTTTTTTTTAAAAAGGCTAAAGAGTTATATTTTAAAACAAGTTATGCCGGGCAGTGGTGGTGCACACCTTTAATCCCAGCACTTGGGAGGCAGAGACAGGCAGATTTCTGAGTTCGAGGCCAGCCTGGTCTACAGAGTGAGTTCCAGGACAGCCAGAGCTATACAGAGAAACCCTGTCTCGAAGAAAAAAATAAAATAAAATAAAATAAAACAAGTTATGTGATCACCTACCCTCCTTACCTTTTTTTTTTTTTTTTTTTTTTTTGGTTTTTCGAGACAGGGTTTCTTTGTGTAGCCCTGGCTGTCCTGGAACTCACTCTGTAGACGAGGCTGGCCTCAAACTCAGAAATCCGCCTGCCTCTGACTCCCAAGTGCTGGGATTAAAGGCATGTGCTTTAATCCGGCAGGCAAGGCTAAGCTTTTTATATTAAGTAATTGGTGGTGTTGGAAATTGAACCAGGTTCTGATACATGCTATGTACACATTCTACCAGTGAGCTATGCTGCTGCTCCCTCCAAAACTGTCTCAGGGAATGAATGGGAACATAGCTCAAGCTTATTACACACCTGTATGACATGTACAAGGCCCTGGGTTAAATACCCAAAACAAAAATTAAAAAGCCAACTGTCTACAGTAGGTATTTTTAAAATAATTTATTTTTATTTTATGTGTATTGGTATTTTGCCTGCATGTATGGATGTGTGAAGGTGTCAGACCCCCTGAAACTGGAGTTACAGGCGGTTGAAAACTCCCATGTGGGTTCTGGGAATTGAAGCCAGGTCCCCTGGAAAAGCAGTCAGTGCTCTTAACCATTGAGCCATCTCTCCAGCCCTGGTATTATTTTAAATTTTAATAAGGGAGAAGAATCAATCCTCCTTATAGCATACTTAGGTACATATTTATTTGTTCATCACAATATTGAGGGTCGGGCAAGCCTTGTACATGCTAGGCAAATGTTCTACTACCAAGCCATATACCTGCATAACACCCTATTGTTACTTCTTATTTTGAGACAGAATCTTTATAAGTTATCCTTTTAGTTTCTCTGTTATTCTGATTAAATATTGATCAAAGGGGGCTGAAGAGATGGTACAGTGGTTAAGAGCACTGGTTAAGAACCTATTCTTCAAGAGGACCCAGGTTCAGTTCTTAGCACCCACAAGCTGCCCATAACTCCAGTTCTAGGTGGTTTCATGCCCTCTTCTGGTCTTCATGAGCACTGCACACACATTGTACATTCACATACATGTAAGGAAAACAATACATATAAAATAAAAATGAAATCGAAATCTTCAAAATAAGTTAAAAAAACCCACAAAAACAAGTTTGGGAAAGGAAAAGTTTATTTCATATTACTGTTTAAAGTCCATCATGAAGGGAATTTGAAGTAGGAACTGAAACAGAGTCATAGAGAAACACTGGTTGTTGTCCTGATTTCTATGGCTTGTTTAGCCTGCCTTTTTTTTTTTTTTTCATGCAGTCCAGGATGGCACTGCTCACAGTGGGCTGGGCCCACTGACAACAATGCCCCACAGAATTGCCTACAAACAATTTCTGAATCAAGGTTTCCTTTTCCCAGATGACTCTAGTTTGAATGAAGTTGACAAACCAACCAAACAAAAAATAAGCGGTCCAGTTGTCCAGCTGTCCAGGCTGATCTGGAGCTTATCGCCTTCCTGCCTCAGCTGCCTACACTGTTAGCAATACAGGGTTGTGTCACAGACCTAGCTACCCTCTCGGTTTTCTAAATATTATTACCGACTTTATTTTATTGACAGGTGGAGGAAGTACAAGTGAGTCTAGAGAAGTCTTAGAGAAAACTTTGTCTTTTGAACATTGGCTTGTTTGTTTGTTTCAGTTTAGTTTATATTATCACTGTGTGTGTCTGTGAATGTGCCTGTATGTGCTACAATTTACATGTGGAAGTTGGAGAAAACTTTCAGGAAAACTTCACCTTGTTAAGGGAGAAAGAGTCTCTCTTGTTTCAGTGCTTACTTCAGATTACAGATGGTTATGAGCCACCATGTGGTTGCTGGGAATTGAACTCAGGACCTCTAGAAGAGCAGTCAGTGCTCTTAACTGCTGAGCCATCTCTCCTAAGCCCCTCATCAAGAACTTTTGCTTGATAAACTATCTCTTTGGACCAAAGCTTCTGGTTTGGGACTGTGTGGGGTTTTGTTTCTTTTCATTTGTGTGTTTGTTGTTGTTTTGTTTTGGGTTTTTCCAGGCAGGGTTTCTCTGTGTAGCCTTGGCTGTCCTTGAATTTACTCTGAGTACCAGGCTGGCTTGGAACTCACAGAGACCTTCCTGCTTCTCTCTCTCAAGTGCAGGGGTCAAAGGTGTGTGCCATCACCACCTGGGTTTGTTAAGGCTGGACCAGGGTTGCAGGGAGCCCATTCTAGCTTTGAACTCACTATGTAGTCAAGAATGACTTTGAGTTCCTCATTCTCCTATCTGCACATCCCAAGTGTGTGCCTCCAGGTCCAATTCGTTCTTTTCTCTTTTTTAGCATGATGTGAAGATGATGTAAACCCGCCAGGGAACAGTTCTCTTTTTGTTGTTGTTGTTGTTATGGTTTGTTTGTTGCTTTGTTTCTTGTTTCTTTGGTTTTGTTTGATTGTTTGTTTGTTTGTTTTTCGAGATAGGGTTTCTCTGTATAGCCTTGGCTGTCCTGGAATTCACTCTGTAGACCAGGCTGGCCTCCAACTCAGAAATCCGCCTGCCTCTGCCTCCCAAGTGCTGGGATTAAGACCAGCAAGTTTTCATAAAGACTTTTCATACATTCTTGGATTTGAATAACTCATCCCTACCTTAGCCCCTCTCCAGTTCACCTGACCTGCCCCTGTCTAAACCTTTAACCTCCAGTAAAGGTTGTTGACTTTTATATCACATGTCCTGTCCTACTATCTTCAAACCCCTTTACAGTTTCTTCTGTTGTTGTTACTGTTGTTTTGTTTTGAGACTGGTCTTACTATGTAGCCTTGGCTGACCTGGAACTTGCTACAAAACAAGTAGACCGGCTGGCCTCAAACTCACAGAGATCTACCTGCCTCTGGCTCCCAAGTGCTGGGATTAAAGGCCTGTGTCTGGCATACAGGGGATTGAACCCAGGGTTTTGGGCATGCTAGGCAAGTGCCTTACCACTGAGCTATATCTTCAGCTCCAGTTTTATTTTTTTATATTTTTTTTTTTTGGTTTTCAGACAGGTTTCTTTGTAGCCTGTGTCCTGGAACTCACTCTGTACCAGTGGCTCGAACTCAGAAACCGCCTCCTCTGCCTCCAAGTGCTGGACAAGGGTGCGCCACCACCGCCCGCTCAGTTATTTTTATTTTACATTTATTATCCTTACACACACACACCACACACGGGGGGGGGTGCACTGATCAGAGAACAATTTGCAGGAGTAATTTCTCTCCTCTCCTCCTACCATAGGTAATAAGAATTGAACTCAGGTCATCAAGCTGGACAACAAACATCTTTATCTACTGAAGCACCTTGCCAGTCCAAAGTTTTAGCTTTGTGAGGCTTTGTTTGGTGAGCCATTCTAACTTAAAGTCTTTGTTTCCTCGTGAATTATAATAGTGAGTTTTTGTTCTTATTCCTTAGCTTCCTACACCTCTGTCCACCACCGTTGAAACAAAGGCTGGGTCAGCAGAGAGTGTTTGGAATGCAGGGGCCTCCTTTGCTTCCGCTGTGTTTTGAAAACACACATGCTTTCATTTAGAAAGAAGCGTTTATATTCCTTTCAAACTGCTTTCTCATTGCAAGAAGGGCCTGTATGTACACCATCATCCCTGACACCTGGTAGCATCTTCTGAACAGGCTCCATCACCTGCTGCTAAGCTGTCTGGTTCTGAGGAGAGAGACTGCCCTCCTCACTGAAGTCCAGTTTAGGATTGCCTGTTGGGGCAATTTCATCCAGGCTCTACAAGACAGTAAGTATCATACCCTGCTCCACCCTGGCCACTTAGCCACTCTCCCCATAGCCTTCCTATTCTTGGGTGTCATATTTACAGCATTCCTGGGCTAGGCAGGACTCCTGAAATATATTAGGTGACCCTACACCACCATGATCCTCTCAGAACCTCCTTCCCCTGGGGTTATGGGGTCACATCTCTCATGCCCTTCTTGTTACTATGGCTTGGTTGTCTGCTTTGAATCACATGCAACAGCGCCTCCAACATTGTTTTTAGTCTTTGTCTAATAGATTTTGCTCAGGATTGTTTTGTCTAGTTGGAGTATATATGTTATGCTTCAATATGAATTTTAGGGTTTTGTTTTCTATTTCTGTAAAGAATGGAATTGCAATTTCTATTTTTCTTAAAGATTATTTTTATTTATTTATTTATTTATTTTTCTTTTTCTTTTTTTTTTTTTTTTTTTTTTGAGACAGGTTTCTCTGTGTAGCCCTGGCTGTCCTGGAACTCACTCTGTAGACCAGGCTGGCCTTGAACTCAGAAATCCGCCTGCCTCTGCCTTCCAAGTGCTGGGATTAAAGGCGTGTGTCACCACTGCTTGGCTAAAATGGTATTTTTTGATAATTTCATACATGTATATTTTGATCATATCTACCCACATTCCCCCACCTTTAGTAACCTTGAATGAAGGTTTTCCCCAACTTCAGGCCCTCTTGTTTTTATTTAGTGAGAGAAGGCGGGAGCATATAAAGTTGGGTGGGTAGGGTGGTGGGAAGAATCTGGGAGGAGTTGGGGGAGAGAAAAATTATCAAAATATATTGCATGAAAAATTACTTAAACCGGGCAGTGGTGGCACATGCCTTTAATCCCAGCACTTGGGAGGCAGAGGCAGGCGGATTTCTGAGTTTGAGGCCAGCCTGGTCTACAGAGTGAGTTCCAGGACAGCCAGGGCTATACAGAGAAACCCTGTCTTGAAAAACCAAAAAAAAAAAAAAAGAAGAGTAAGAGGAGGAAGAAGGAGAGGGGAAACAGGAGGAGGAGGAAGAGCAGGAGGAGAAGAGAAGAAAAGGTAGAAACAAAAAGAATTCTATGTCTCAAAGTACAAAATAATAATAATAATTCAGGAAAGAGACAAGATGCTATTTTAATAGCAGAAATTTTGTTTATAACATTTCCTCACCTTTCAAGTATTTGGAAATTATCTGGGGAGATAAGCTAACCTTATATTTTATGACTTGATCTGAATTTCCATATATTGAATTGTTAGCAAGAAATCAAAGAGCTTACATTTTATGTTTAATTGCATCATTTATGCAATTTGAAATCTCAAGAGGCCACTCATAGTCACCTAGTTCCATGGGTGTCTTCAGTCAGCCACTTCAGAGATTATGAACCACATTTTTGGTGTTTAATTTCTTCTCTACCCTCCCTGAGTTCTCTCTGTGTGGCTTGTTCTTGGGTTACAACTGTGAGTCAGTATCTGCCTCGAAGGCACTAACATCTAGTTGCCAGACAGTTATGTCAGTAAACAAGACAGTGAAGAAAAAAACCCTGTGTGGCGTGTGATGCAGGAACTTCTGTGGAGGCAAGAACCGGGAAGGTTTGTTCTCACTGTAGGAGACAAGTGAATGTGTGGCCAGAAAACCTGGCCTTGACAACTCACTGTGTATCCAATGATGAGTTTGAACTTCAGATCTTTCTGCCTCTACCTCTTGAGTGGCCCAGCAGGTAAGGATATCTGAAAGATGGAAAGGTAGAAACCAAGCAGATAAGATAGGAAAGCTGTTTCAGACACACAGAAAGGTTTTGTTGTGTGCAGGAAACAATGAGGACATTGATAGTAACGCTGAGAGTGTAAGGTGGGTGTTAGAGAGATGGGTTAAGAACATTTGCTGCTGATAGGGCTGGAGAGATGGCTCAGTGGTGGTCCTGAGTTCAATGCCCAGCAACCACATGGTGCTCACAACCATCTGTAATGGGATCTGGCGCCCTCTTCTGGTTTGCAGGTGTGCATTTAGGCAGAACTCTGTATGCATAATAAATAAACCTTAAAAAAAAAAATACGTCTTTTTAAAAAATAGCTTCACTGTATAATGTGGATTGTGGGGTTATATGTAATTTAAACTTCTCCGGCATAGATTTTGAATGTAAAAATGTTATAGTAAAAGAAAGATCTTTTCAAGTTCATCCTGGCAGCAATACAAAGACTAAGTCTACGGCCAGACCTGACTGTTTACCACCCAAAGCCAGTGTTAATCCTACAGATGTGAGACAAAGATCACCAACTCAAATCATGGCCAAATCAAGGCCAGGTTTTTATCTGGATACATGGGTTGTATCTCTCTGAGGCAGGGTTCATGTGTTTTTATAGTTCAGGAGTAGAGGGTTTCCAAGTGGATTTGGCAAGCAAGTGTGTGTGTGTGGGGGGGGAGGCTTACAGAAGCAGAACACAAGCATAACAAGTTGGTAACAACCTCATGAAGGTCTGGTTGTCATTTCTTGGGACAGACAGTACACAACCATTTGTAGTTAAGGTAGGTTAGGGCATAGAAATAGAGATCAGAAGTGGGAATGAACCTAGTTTGTCTTCCAAATAACAACACGGCGATTTATATTTATTTATAATAACTCAGGCTTTATCTCACTTGTTCCCAACTAGCTCTTATAACTTATTAACCTGTTAGTTCTTCATTCTATAAAAGTAAATAAAAAAAAATCTATCAGTGGATTGATACATTGATTAGATCAGAGCCCTCATGATCAATTGCCTGCAATGTCGGAGACACTAGATGGGCCAGCTTACCTTTTGGCCATCATTGAGCTTTTTTTTTTTTTTTGGTTTTTCGAGACAGGGTTTCTCTGTATAGCCTGGCTGTCCTGGAACTCATCTGTAGACCAGGCTGGCTCGAATCAGAATCCACCTGCTTGCCTCCAAGTCTGGGATTAAAGGCATGCCCACACCACCGCCATCATCGAGCTTTAAAGAGTCCTTCATACCTATGTCTACTGGCCTTAAACTAGTAACTCTCTTGCTTCAGCCTCCTGCATGCTGGAGTTACAGATGTACGTGCATCACAGTGGTTAATCCTGTAGTTCATTAGAGAGAAATAACATTTCTTCTCTTCTTCTGCAAGTTAAACCCCACAACAATGTACATGTTTTGTATTAATTGATTTACAGAATTAGCGTATCTTGATATAATCTGAAGATCCCAGGATATTTTGCATTCTTTGAATCTCAAAAGGATTATTTCACAGTTAAAATTTTTGTTTCTTTGCTTGCTTGTTTGTGACAGGGTATTTATTACTAAGCAGTAACCTGTTTCATTATTATTGCATCTATCTATCTATCTATCTATCTATCTATCTATCTATCTATCTATCTATCTATTGTCTCTTTGTATAAGGAGTTGGCTGATACCACAGCATGCATGTGGATATCAGGGGACACTTCACTAGCCCATCAGGGCTTCTCCTGGACAAAGGGAGGGGTTTTACTTTGCAAAGGAAAGGACTCCTACCGAGAGTGGCCTTTGTCACATATAGAAAGCTTAGCTCTAGGCAGAATGACCAATAAAGAATCCTTGTGTTAGTCCTACGCTAAATAACAATCCTAGAAAGGAAGGAATATGGAAGTTTAAGCTGACTAGGAAATTACATGACAGAATTTACTGATTTACTGATGGTGGAAAGTAATCTGATAACATCAGGAGATGGTTACTTTGTGGGAGTTGCAGGTCAGCCGGGCTACACAGTGAGACCTACACAGTGAGACCCTATTTCTTTTTTTTTTTTTTTTTTTTTTTTGGTTTTTCGAGACAGGGTTTCTCTGTATAGCCCTGGCTGTCCTGGAACTCACTTGTAGACCAGGCTGGCCTCGAACTCAGAAATCCGCCTGCCTCTGCCTCCCAAGTGCTGGGACTAAAGGCGTGCGCCACCACCACCCGGCGAGACCTATTTCAACACAAACAAAACTATGATTTTTATTTGCTTGTTGTTTTTTGGGTTTATTTGCTTGTTTTTTGAGATGTGGTCAGCTCCTCAAGTAGCTAGGACAATAGGACTTTTTACCTCTGCCACTTTTTAGAAATGTCTCACACCTACCACTTTCTCATTGTTCAACTCTGGGGTTAAGGTTTAACCTCTGAATGCCTGAGTTTCATCTCTAATCTTTTCCTGTCTCTCTTCTCCTCCTGTCCTTTCTTTTGTCATCAACGTTGTGTTGTCTTTGTAGTCCTCCTCCTCCTCCTCCTTCTCCTCCTCCTCCTCCTCCTCCTCCTCGTGCTAGAGATCAAACAAACCCCAGAGTATTATGCAAGCTAGGCAAGCATCCAGAGGAACCTACATCTCTAACTCTTCTTTTTTGTTGTTGTTTGCTCTTTCTCTTTCTGAGACAGTGTCATCTCTAACCATGGCTGAACTTAAATTCACTGTGTAGCTGACAGAAACTGTGAACCTCTCATCCTCCTGCCTCCGCTTCCAGTGTGCTGGGATCATAGGTGTGTGCCCCCGGTGAAGCCTTGTAGCTCTCGGTGTTCTGAAGCAAGGGCTCCTGTCCTCCCAGTACGGAAAGGAAGAAGGCTCAGCAGGTAAAGGTACTTGCCTGGTAAGGCTGAGACCCGAGTTCAATCCCCGCAGAAAGGTGAAAGTAGAGAACTCACTCTTAAAAGTTGTGTTCTGAGGCTGAGGAGATGGCTCAGTGGTTAAGAGCACTGACTGCTCTTCCAGTTGACCTAGAGTTCAATTCCCAGCAACCACATGGCACTGGAGTTACTGGAGTGGTTACTGGAGTTACTGTCTGTAACTCCAGTTCTTGGGATCCAACACCCTCATATAGACATACATGCAAGCAAAACACCAATGCATACAAAGTAAAAATTAAAAAAAAAATAGTTGTCTTCTAACCTCCATATTCATTTTGTGTCATGCCGTCTACACACACACACACACACAGAGAGAGAGAGAAAGAGAAGAGAGAGAAGAGAGAGAGAGAGAGAGAGAGAGAGAGAGAGAAAGAGGAAGAAGGAAGAGGAGGAGGAGGAGGAAGAAGAAACGGACAAGAAAGAGGTACACATAATAAATAAATAAGTAAATAAATAAATAAATATTTTTAAAAAGAATGTTACAAGTGGGAGGGTTCTCTTCAATGGCAGCTGCTCCCCCACCCCCACGGCCCACTTCTGACTGCATCTTCTAGCTCATACCTTTCTGATGTTTCTCACTGTAGAGCTGAGACCACTGAGCAGGGACCACATACAGTTTAGATGTCACACTTTCTTTTTTAAGATTTATTTATTTTATATATGTGAATACATTGTCGCTGTCTTCCGACAAACCAGAAGACCGCATCAGATCCCCTTACAGATGGTTTTGAGCTACCATGTGGTTGCTGGAATTGAACTCAGGACCTCTGGAAGAGCAGTCAGTGCTCTTAACCACTGAGCCATCTCTCCAGCCCGAGACATTATTTTGAAACTTATTCCACCATACAGTGTACTCAGTCGTTGGTTTTTGTTTTGTTTTGTTTTTTGAAACAAGGTCTCACTGTGTACCTAGAATGTGCTGTGTACACCAGGATGGTCTTTATTCCTGCCTCTGCCTCCAAAGTCCTGGGTCTAAAGGCATGCACTACTACCCCTACCCACCCCCTCCCACAAGTCTATTGCTTTTTAATTAATCTAAACTCCAAATTTTAGAATGCAGCCAGAGCGTTTTTCATAATGTACTGTAAATGGCCTCCAGCCTAGTTCCCGATAATCTTTATTCCCTCTAAAGTCTCAGGAACTGTGTCTTTACCAACCACAGTTCTCTCACCATTCTGTTCTGGTCTTCTAAGCTCTGACCAGAATGACCTCATTAGCTCTGCTTCCCATATTTGGATTTTCTCTACCCTGAAAACACCCTACATTTCTTTCTGAAAACCCAGTCCAGAACCTAAGTACCTTGTAATTGAGTTTATCACCGTGGTGATATCTCACTCCTGGTACCATGTGATGGAGTTTATCACCCTGGTGATCCCACTCCTGGTACCACTTTTCTGTGTTCACTACTTTTCTTTTTACCGTCACAAGATGCTTCATCAGTTTAAGTAAGGAAGGGCTTCTCTCGGGTCCTGGTGGGGAAGGTACAGTTACAAGAACCACTCTGCCTGTGGACATAGGACTCGGAGTCAGCCATCACATCACTTCTGCCACCAGGAAAACAGATGGGAATGCCTGGGCTCTGATGGCTTCTTCCTCTGTCCCTGTTTTATTCATTGCTGGAGAGTGGAATGGTGTAACCCACATTCAGAGTTGGTCATTCTTTTTCTCTTAAACCTTCCTGAAAAAAATCCTCACAGACACACACAGAGATACGTTTCCCAGATTCTAGATCAAGTTAAGTAGACAATTGAAAATTAAGCATCACAGGCTGCTGGCAGAAACTCACCAGTAAACTGAGGTCTTGTGAGTTTTTCCTCTGAAAGGAAGATAAAGCTGTGCACATAAAAGAGATAAATACAAAAGGTTGTTATTATAACACAAAAAGATACCATGTCTCTACAGAGGCAGAAAGTGACCAGAACACATGTTTCTTGATTCTGAAACTTCTCCTTTAACCCAGTTTCTACTCAAGACTTAGAACACAAGTACATTATGACAAATTTTAAAGTGCACACTTCTTCAATGTACTCATTAATTTAAAGCAAATGGAAAAGGAGGGGTGCTGAGAATACTGAAAATTGTAAAGTCAGTAAAACAGCATAGAAATCAGAAAGCTGCAGGACGTGGTAACAAGAGGCAGGTAAAGAGAAGAAAACAAGTCAAAGCAAATGTACTTCATACTGCGTGGGAGCTGACTTCCTGCCATGGTCCTTGTGTACTGAGAAACACTCATTTATAAAGGGAAAAGATGCCGCGGGCGGTGGTGGCGCACGCCTTTAATTCCCAGCACTTGGGAGGCAGAGGCAGGCGGATTTCTGAGTTCAAGGCCAGCCTGGTTTACAGAGTGAGTTCCAGGACAGCCAAAGGCTACACAGAGAAAACCCTGTCTCAAAAAAAAAGGAAAAGACTAGAATGCATCAAAATCTGTAAGGAAGGAAGACAAGCTTGAGGGGTTGGTGTTCCCATGGATACGCAAAACTATTTGATTGATGGGTTGGTACGAAGGAACCTAGGCAAAGGCCCTTTTCTCTTTCCTCCAGTGATTGTGTCTGAACACTTCCTTGGATGAGACTCGAGTTGAAGGGATGCTGAATGATGGTAAACCGAGCTGGCTTGGGTTATTTGATTTGATGCTTTTTCATTTCATTTTTAGTTACTTGTTTAGACAGGGTTGACAGGGAATCATGTATTTCAGGATGGCTTTGAACTTCCATGGTAGAGGACAATCTAATCCTCCCGCCTTTACCTCTCAAGATCTGGGACTGCAGGACCGTGCCACCAGTGCTTGGTGGACCTTTTGTTATTGTATTTAGTGTGTGCATGCACACACCACTGCATCCCAGCACATGTGAAGCTCAGAGAGAGTTTTGGGAGTTGGTTGTTTCCCTCCATTATAAGGGATCTCAGGAATCGAACTTGGATCCTCCGGCTTGTCAGAAAGCACTTTTATCTACTGAGCATCTCAGTGACCCAAGTGATGCATTTTTTTGTTTAATTTTTGATTTTTTTTCAATGGTTGTGGGAGTGTCTGTGTGACCATATATGGGTGTGAATGGGCAAATGTCCACAGTGACCAGAAGAGGAGCTTGGGATGTCTGAAAGAACAGCAAACGCTCCAAACTTCTCCGAAGTCCACTTGATGCACATTTTTAAAAGGCATCTCTCTGTCTCTCTCTCTCTGTCTCTCTGTCTCTCTCTCTCTCTCTCTCTCTCTCTCTCACACATGCGTGCGTGTGCACACACACACCTTTAATTCTTAACAAATCAAGGAAACTAGGGGGAGCCAGAGAGCTAGCTGTTTAGACTTTGCTTTAGGTTCCTAAAAACTTCCTGAGGTTGACATCTGTTACTCTTTGTTAATCACCTTGGGAAAGAAACAGGATTTGAAAGTCACTGACGTGTCCAAAGCAAATACCATACGTTTTGTTTGTAGCTGTGTCTCACAATATGGAGAGAGTCGTAGTTAGGGTCTTGGGAAATTATGTGAACTGTGTTGCAAAAGATAAATCAAAATATTCCATCTAGATAATTGAGCATTACACTGGAGGTTGAGACGCCTGGGCAGAACAGTTTTTCAATAACCAGTCCTTTGTCAAACTGACTTTTCAGACAATCAAGTCCTACTTCCTTTGAAAGACTTTTTTTAAAAAGTGTATTGTGTACAGTGGGGGAGGGAGGCGAGGCTCCGTGTGTGCCACCACCCATTTCCTGCTGAGCCAGTTCTACTTCTTGTCTGTGTAATGAGTGACACAGAAGACGTCCAGTAGGTGCTAACTGACTGAGCCAAGCATGTAGGCCGCCAACTACATGTAGGCCTCTCTCTAGCTCTTACCTGTTATTTCCACATAGTACAGGCTAGGCCTGAGCTCAGAATCCTCTGCCTTCTATTTCCACATAGTACAGGCTAGACTTGAACTCGGGAAACCTCTGCCCAAAGCCTTTGAGATTCTTTTAAAATCTCTTTTGTTGTTGTTGTTGTGGTGTTTTTTGGATTATTTATTTATTTACATTTCAAATGTTATCCCCTTCCCCTTTTAAAATCTTTTTTGAGTCCTTTCTCACCTCTTATCAGGAGGAAGGAGAGATCCAAGGAATACAATCTGAAGCTAGTGCCCATCTGAGTTCATGGGGAATTTCCATTGACAATTATTCTGTCATGTCCTCAAGCACTTTGGAGGGACAGAAGAAAATCATAAGGAACTTATTAACTGACAGGCTCCTCACGATGACTAAGAACACATTGTTCAGTGTGAGTTTAGTGTCTGATGTCTTTTTAAAAAGTTATAAAGTGAGTCCTTGCAAAGTAGACTTATATACGAGTATTAGTGTAACTGTACATGTAGTTAAAGTCCAGAATGCTACTAGAGACTAGAGGTATTGTAGGCCTTTGGGGAAAATTCCTTTTTGTAAATGGGGAAATTTTTGTTTGTTTGTTGTTTTATTTGGAAGTTTGCTTGAGACAGGGTTTTGCTAAATAGCACTGGCTGGCCTGAAGCTGGCTACATGTAGACCAGGCTAGCCTTCCACTCACAAAGATTTGTCTGCCTCAGCTTCATGGATGATGGGATACACGTACCAAGCCAAGCTTAAAAAATGATTATTGGGTTGTGTTTTTTTTAAGCATATATGGTGAAAAAAAAATTTTTTTTTTTTTTTTGATTTTTCAGACAGGGTTATCTCTGTGTAGCCCTGGCTGTCCTGGAACTCACTCTGTATAACAAGGCTGGCCTCGAACTCAGAAATCTGCCTGCCTCTGCTCCCAGGTACTGGAATTAAAGGCTTCGCCACTACTGCCTGGTGTGAAAAATTCTTAAGTCTCTCTCCAAGAGCAACAGATTAATATTGTTATGAACACAGTCAATCTTGGTGACGTGTATTGGCCTTTCTCCATTCTTAGAGGTCCTGGTCTAAAAACCACAGGACGTACACTAGGGCTGATGGAGAAGATCCAAAGGAAAAGGATTCCCATGGACAAGAAGTTAGTTCTTCCCTTAGCGAGGGGGTCAGGTTGTACATCTGAGTGCAATGAACTAGAGGCTGGGTCTTGTAGGACAGGATCATGGCCAGGAGCATAGTCAGAATAAAAAATCTTCATCAGTAATAAAGGGAGGCAGAGAGGACTGGCAATGAAGTCTTGCCTGCTTCCTTCAGGAATTCAAAGTAAAGTTCAAACTAGCAGTTAACCCTCGTCTCTTCTCTATTATATTCCCATTTGTAAATAATTGTCTGATGCCTCTTCCGACCTTTGTGGATACCTGGTAGGCACATGGCACATATATTCATTCATGCAGACAAAACACTCTGTTTTTGTGTGTGTGGTGTGCATTTTTTGCATGACATGCTGGAGAGATAGCTCCATAGTTTTTTTGTTTGTTGTTTGAGACAGGGTTTGTCGTGTTGTCATGGCTGGCCTGAAACTCACTCAGTAGACCAGTGGCCTTGCGTTCTAAGTGCTTGGATTAAAGATGTGCACCAGCTCTGTAGTTAAGAGACCTTACTGCACTTGCAGAAGATTTTGGTTTGGTTCCCTGCACCCACATGGTGGTTCATAACTGCCTTTAACTCCCCCTCCAGTAGATCTGAACTCTATGGTGCACATGGTGTACAAACACATTTGGATAACACATACACATAAACTTAAAAAGAAATCTAGAAACAAGTTATGTACACATAAGATAATAAATACGTCTTTTAAAAATTGTTTCCTAGCCGGCCAGGTGGTGGCGCACGCCTTTTTTTTTTTTTTAATCCCAGCACTTGGGAGGCAGAGGCAGGTGGATTTCTGAGTTCGAGGCCAGCCTGGTCTACAGAGTGAGTTCCAGGGCCGTACACAGAGAAACCCTGTCTCGAAAACCAAAAAAAAAAAAAAAAAAAAAAAATTGTTTTCCTTGGGCACTGTAGTCTCAGCACAGCTATTCAGTCCCAGAAACTCAGGCAGGAGCAGATGGCAGGTGGATCTCTGAGTTCGAGGCCAGCCTGGTCTACAGAGTGAGTTCCAGGACAGCCAGGGTTATAGAGAAACCCAGAGAAGTGCTGGGATTAAAGGCGTGCGCCACCCTCGCCGGGCCCCATGAAATCTCTTAATGAGCTTGAATACAAGAGATAAAAGCTTCTACTCATATTGGCTAAACATTTGGCTAAGGACAATAACTGGCCCACAAATTTGAAAGGTGGAGTAGACTTTCAGATTGACCTGCAGTGGCCCCGGTTCCATCTTCTAGTAATTCTCTGAACTCTGCTTTGTTCCCCATGTTGATGCTTTTCTTAGGCTGGTTTTGCAGAACGCTAAAGCTAGGCTGGCAGATAGCTCAGGGTATAACAGCCTTGCCCTGCAAGCCTGATGAGCTGAGTTCCGTCCCCAGAACCTCACAGACAGAGAGAACTTTTTGAACTTAAAGAATACTTTAACTCTTCTGGCTTCTCCCTCCTGCTCATCGCTATGTTGGAGAAAGAGATTATCTCCTCCTAAATCTCACTTTCAGTGCCTAGATTGGGTCTCATTAGGTCAGTACTGAACTATTCCTTGGGACCAAAAGGAATGTTTGTGCTTATGTAAATCAATCACTAGCAAGGCAAAGGGACTGGCCAGCATCCAGAGATAATAAAGGGAGCCCTCAGCAAAAGAGTATAATACAGAGGAAATAGCTGCAAAGCCCGTAGAGCGAATCTAGAAAGCAGGCAGAATGTGATTCCATCGT
>JAJTUV010003478.1:0-55505 GCA_021653895.1 Mastomys natalensis
TGATGTGTCCGTAAAGAAAGCCAGGACCAAATACTGGACAGAAGGTACAGGTTGGACTTCTGGTTTCCAGGAGAAAGGAGAGAAGTTTTGTTTGTTTGTTTGCTTGCTTGCTTGCTTGCTTGTTTTTTTGCCATGCTTTAGAGGGAGAGGAAGCCAGTAACCATGTGAGATCTCAGGAGAAACTGGGGCCTGTGGCCCCTAATACAGGCGGGTGGCCAGGGACATTTGACAGGGGCTAGGTGGGACTGGCCACTGATGTTTAGGGCATGTGGGAGGAGTGGAGATCAAAATATTCTTAAGGACACACTTTTGCAGTTGGGAGATAACAGTGCCCAGCAATTGTGTCTTAAGGCAAGTTGAAAAGAAACAAACTGTGTTTGTTTTTTGTCCAAGGATTCGGGGAAATCAGGTGGGAACTTGTAGCACTACTGATCCTGGAGCAAAAGCCACACAATAGAAACTGACTATGAACTTTATGCATTTCATTACATCCTGAGTCACATTCTACGTTGCTCTGTTGTTTTTCAATATTTCCAGTTAATACAGTCTTTGTTGGAAACATTGGGAAAAACATAAAATTTGAAAATTCCATTATTTCAAGAGGAAATATTGAAGAGTTGTGATCTAGAACATATGGTAACTATTAATAAAATTGTCACTAAGGCAGAAGATTTCATGGCATATCTGTTATTCATATTTCAAAGACCAAACAATAATACTTACCTAATGGGGTGCTTCCCTCGGTTATAACGAATGTTGCTATTAATAAACCCATCATGAATTGAAAACATGATATGTCGAAATGCATTCAATATAGATAAGGTAACAAGTATCAATGTAGTCTATTTTTACCAGAAATATATTCAGAATACCTATATTAAACTGTAATTATGCAAAGATATTTGCATGCAATCCTTACAGTAAAAGTGATGCTTATCTCTTGTAATTTATGGAATAAATATTTCAAGAAAATACTAATAACACAGCACAGCACACAATATCAAATATTTATGCCTATGATTTTTATGGCTGTCTGGTATATGGTTTGATCCTGCTACTCAGCATATTGAGGAAATCATACCTCATATTTCTAACATAGGAAAAGATACAAATTCAAATTTTCAAATGTAATTTCAACTCTATGCATCTTGACATTGCACCATCAAAAAAGCTTTTAATTTGAATTCTTATACATGAGACCATCTCTATTAATATTAGGCTCATGTCTGAAGCTTATCATAATATTGTATGAGAAAACAAACCTATTATCATTATTATCATGTTCGTTATTATATAAACTAGTTACAATTTCCAAATAACACTCAATATGGAAGCTATTTCTTTTATCACTATAAGTTGTTAGCATAGTGGTAATGTATTATGTGCAATAGAAACTGGGACACCACTATATTCTAAAAGAGAAAGCTCTTTCTGAATTATCTTAAGTAATGTATTGTTAAAATTAAATAATGTGTTATTAGATATAAGTTCGAAAATTCACTCTAAAATTTGCGTAATGACATTTTCATTTTTGCTTTTGATTATATTTTTAATTAAGAGCTTCCCATGAAAATGTTCTTTATAAAATTAATTTCATGAGATTTTAGAATTACCATATGTATCATTGTAATATTTTATTTGAATTGAGAATAAAAAGAATCATAATAGTCAGCAGAAGGAAAACATATACAGAATGCTTGGTTTAATAAGGCCTTTTGTTGCAAAAATTATTCTAGGTGACTGATTCCACAAGTGTTGACACTTAATAAGTTATATTTATATAAACTGAAAAAAATACAGGATGCTGTTTTGTTATATAAGAAGAAATTATTTTATTTGCAATGCTATATATTCAAGTGTTGGTCTCTGCAAACATTTTTAGAAAGTGGTTATTGTCTTTTACTTATGACCAATCTGCATTTCTACATGGAAATAACCTGAATTTAAAATTCCTATCTTTAATTATTTTTTATTAATCATTTTATTCATTTACATTTCAAATGATATTCCCCTTCCCAGTTACCCTTCCACAAACCTCCTATTCCATCCCCATTCTTCCCCTCCCACTTGCCTCTATGGAGCTGCTCCTCCACCCACTCACACAGTCCCACCTCACTACGCTAGTATTCACCTATGCTGGAGCATCAAAACTCCATAGGACCTAGGGACTCCCCTCCCATTGTTGCCAGATAAGACCATCCTCTGCCACACACGTATCTGAAGCCATGGATCCCTCCATGTATACACTTTGGATTGTGGTTTAGTCTCTGGGAGTTCTGTGTGGTTCAGTTAGTTGATATCATTCTTTCTAAGGGGTTTCAATCACCTTCAGTTCCTTCAGTTCTTCCTCTAGCTCTTCTGTTGAGTTCCCAGGCTCAATCCAATGGTTGACTTAGTATCTGCATCTGTATTGGTCATGTGCTAGTAGAATCTCTCAGGGAACAGCCATACCAGGCTCCTGTCATCCAGTACTTCTCGGCATCTGCAATAGGGTCAGCATTTGGTGTCTGCAGATTGGATGAATCCTTAGGTGGGGCGGTCTCTGGATGGTCTTACCTTTAGTCTCTGTTCCACTTTTTGTCCCTGTCTTTCCTTTCGACAGGAACATTTCTGGGTTAACAGTTTGGAGATGGG
Organism: Mastomys natalensis; assembly: GCA_021653895.1. Lineage (NCBI taxonomy): Eukaryota > Metazoa > Chordata > Mammalia > Rodentia > Muridae > Mastomys > Mastomys natalensis. The sequence goes on from JAJTUV010003478.1 coordinate 2,635, forward strand.
TGGGTGGTCTCATCCCTCAACTGGGGGCCATGCTTATCTACTGGAGGTGGTCTCTAAAGGTTCTATCTCCCCTTGGCTGCTAATTTTGGCTAAAGTCATTCCCTTTGGGCCTTGGGAGCATCTCACTTCCCTGGTGTCTGGGACATTCTAATGGCTACCCCTAGTTCCACATCCCACATTGAACATATTTCTACTCAATTTCCTGACCCCATGTACTTCTCTCCTGTATTTTCCAATACCTGATCCTGACCCCATTTTCCTTCCCCCTCTTCTCTCCCTCCTATGTTCTTCCCTCCCTCTACTTCCTGTGATTATTTCATTCTCTCTTCTATGCATGGTTGAAGCATCCACAATTTGTTCTTTTTTCTCCTTAAACTCCTTATGGTTTGTGGGCTATACTGTGGGTATTCTAAGCTTTTGGACTAATATCCACTTATCAGTGAGTACCTACCATGTGTGTTCTTTTGTGTCTGGGTTACCTCACTAAGGATGATATTTTCTAGTTCCATCCATTTGCCTGTGAATTTCATGAAGTAATTGTCTTTTAATAGGTGAGTAATACCACAATTTCTGGATCCATTCTTCTGTTGAGGGACATCTAGGTTGTTTTCAGCTTCTGGGCTTAAAAATAAGGCTGCTATAAACATAGTGGAGCACATGTCCCTGTTATATGTTGGAGCAACTTTTGGATATATGCCCAGTAGAGGTATACCTGGGTCTCCATGTAGAATTGTTTCCAATTTTCTGAGAAACTGCCAGATTTATTTCCAAAGTGGTTTTATCAACTTGCAGTCCCACCAGCAATGTAGGAGTATTCCTCTTTTTCCACATCCTCACCAGCATCTTAGCCATTCTGATGGGTGTGAGGTGGAATCTCAGGGTCATTTTGATTTGCATGTCCCTGATGACTAAGGATCTTGAAGATTCTTTAAGTACTTCTCGACCATTTGAGATTCCACAGTTGAGAATTCTTTGTTTAGCTCTGTACAAAGGGTTAATAGAGTTATTTGATTCTTTGGAGTCTAACTTCTTGAGTTCTTTATGTAATTTGAATAAAGATCGTTTCCCAATCTGTGGGTTGCCATTTTGTCCTATTGATAGTATCCTTTGTCTTACAGGAGTTTTTCAATTTTATGAAATCCCATTTGTCTATCATTGATCTTAGAGCCTGAGCCATTGGTGTTCAGGAAAATTTCCCCTGTAACCATGTGTTCAAGGTTCTTCCCCCACTTTCTCTTTTATTAGATTCAGCTTATCTGGTTTTATGTGAAGGTTCTTGATCTGCTTGTACTTGAGCTTTGTACAAGGAGATAAGAAAAGATCAATTTGTATTTTTCTACATGCTGACCTCCAGTTAAACCTGCACCATTTGTTGAAAATGCTGTCTTTTTTCCACTGAATAGTTTTGGCATCTTTGTCAAAATTCAGTTGACCATAGGTGTGTGGGTTTATTTCCTGGTCTTCGATTCTATTCCACTGATCTACCTGCCTGTCTCTGTCCCAATACCATGTGGTCTTTAACACTACTACTCTGTAGTACAGCTGGAGGTCAGGGATGGTGTTTCCCATAGAAGTTATTTTATTGTTAAGAATATCTTTTGCTATCCTGGAATTTTTGTTATTCCAGAAGAATTTGAAAATTGCTTTTTTTAATCTCTGTGAAGAATTGAGTTGAAATTTTGATGGAGATTGCAATGAATCTGTAGATTGCTTTTGGTAAAATGGCCATTTTTACTATGTTAATCCTGCTGATCCATGAGAATGAGAGATCTTTCCATCTTCTGAGGACTTCTTTAATTTCTTTCTTCAAAGACTTGAAGCTCTTGTCATACAGATCTTTCACTTGCTTGGTTAGAGTCACACCAAGATTATTATTATTATTTGTGACTATTGTGAAAGGAAAAGCAATATACAGCAAGCCAATACTTGAAACAATCCCACTAAAATCATGAAGAAGACAAGGCTACCCATTCTCACCCTATCTATTCAATATAGTACTCAATATTCTAGCTAGAGCAATTAGACAACAAATGGAGATATAAGCGATACAAATTGGGAAGGAGGAAATCAAGATATCACTATTTGTGGATGGTATGATCATATACATAAGTGACACCAAAATTCTACCAGACAACTACTACAGCTGATAAATAACTTCAGCAAAGTGACTGGATACAAAATTTACTCAAACAAATCAGTAGCCTTCCTCTACTCAAAGGATAAATGGGCGAAAAAGAAACCACAGAACAACACCCTGCACAATAGTTACCAGTAAAATTCCTATTTTTAATTAAAACTACTCCTATGATGCAGCATCAAAAAATGTGAATAATTAATTGGCTTGGCTTTTGATTTTATAGGTTTTGATTATGTTGCTAATGGCATCATCTTTCATTAACATGGAATTGCCCCTTCCAGACACAATTTCCTTCCAGGAAATTATTAGGTATTTGAGTAAACTATTACCAGCCATAGAAAAGACTGATTGAAAATAATTAAGTGATAAATATTTTTATTAAAATTGTTTGCTTCTGCACTTGATTTTATTCATTTGTCAATGAAGAATAGAAAACAAAGCTTTAAGAACAAATTTGAAAAGAATTATAAATATGGCCAACATAATAATTGTAACAAATAAAACAAACTTTTTTCCTTGATTTTAACTTTATGTTTATTATTATTTTTGTTATATTGAGAAAGTCTCACTCATTCACTCATGCTGCCCTTGACCACTGATCTTCCTGCCTAATCTTCATGAACACTGGGATTACTAGCATGTACCAAAGACCTGACATTTATTTGAATTTGAGAAGTTCATCCAAACAGTGACTATGCCTTTGTTTCTGTAGATACTGTTTAATTTCTCTTGTTGTCATAAAATATTTAGATAAAATAATATAAAGTTCTGTGATTCAATGAAGAATGATACCAGTCCTGGTTTGAATATGCTTGGCTCAGGGAGTGGCACTATTTGGAGGGGTGGCCTTGTTGGAGTAGGTGTGTCACTGTGGGCGTGGGCTTAAGACCCTAACAGCCTGGGAGTGAGTCTTCCACTAGCAGCCTTCAGATAAAGATGTAGAACTCTCAGCTCTGCCTGCACCATGCCTGCCTGGATGCTGCTTTACTCCCAACTTGATGATAATGGACTGAACCTCTGAAACTGTAAGCCAGCCTCAATTAAATATTGCCCTTTATAAATAAGACTTGCCTTGGTCATGGTCTATTCATAGCAGTAAAACCCTAAGACAGAAGTTGGTACCAGTGCTAGGTTATTGCTGTGATAGGCTTGACCAGGCTTTGTTTGGAAGAAAGTGTATTTGGGGACTTTGAGGACACCAAGAAGCTATATTCCAGAAATAGCCAAGTTTGTACCTCCTGCTGCAGTTATACTTGGTAATTTGTAGGAGTCACCCAGGTGGTACTGGTTTTGAAGGCATGAAGGGGTCATGAAGAACAGTTGAAGCTCGGCACTGTGAGAGACCATGGAAGGCCATTGGTGAAGGTATAGAAAGAGTTGCAGTTGACAGTCCAGGACTGAAGGGTTCATGCAAAGGATTTGAGGCTTGGAATCATGAAGAGAGCCTATGGGAAGCTATTGGTGAAGCCTAGTTGCAGTGGAAACCCCAGTAAATTGTAGATGCCAGTACCATGGGATGATCACCAAGAACAGCAGCAGCCATAAGGAGGATCAGTCTGAGCTTAGAGTGCTACAGAGGGTAGAGATAGAGAAGTCACGCCAGCCCTTTGGAGGATCCAAGAAGATCATATGTAAATCCCAGACACTGAAACAAGAAGCTGTAACATTGAAGTTGCCTTGAAGACCCCGAGATGTTCGAGATGCCAGAGCCATGGGCTATCTGCTGAGGAAAGCTGCTAACAGGGAGTGGAACCAGCCCAGGAGAAAGAAAATTGTTACAGTCAACAAACATGAAAAAGGAATTGGAGATACCAAAACTGCTTTGACATCATTAGACATGCAGTTGCAGAGTTTGGAGTTTGGCCAGCTGGTTTCCTGTCTTGCTTTGGGGATTACAGTTAAATGATTGGATGAATCCCAGAATTGACTTTGAACTTTGGACTTTTAACATTGTTGAGACTGCTATGACTATGGGGACTTTGGAAATTGGACTAAATCTATTTTGTATTATGCAATGTTTAGGTATGGCCCCCATACACTCATACATTTGAACAAGCCTATGGGGGCCAGAGAGTGAAATCTTATGATTTGTACATGTTCAGCCAAGGGAGTGGCACTATTAGAAGGTATGGCCTTGTTACAGTAGCTGTGGCCTTTTTGGAATAGGTGTGTCACTGTAAATGTGGGCTTTAAGACCCTTATTCTAGCTGTCTTGAAGCTAGTATTCTGCTAGCATCCTTCAGATGAAGATGTAGAACTCTCAGCTCCTCTTGCACCATGCCTGCCTAGATGTTGCCGTGATCCTACCTTGATGAAAATGAATTGAACCTCTGAACCTGTAAGCCAGACCCAATTAAATGTTGTCCTTATAAGAATTTCCTTGGTCATGGTGTCACAGCAGTAAAACCTTAACTAAGACAATAACCCAGACTCAAATAGTATGCAAAAGTGAAGGGTATTTATTCTGCAGAATTAACCAGAATGTAGGGATATCCATCCATCAAAATGGAAAAGTTGAGTGGGCTTACAAGCTCCCCTTTTAAAGCCTGTTAGGGAACTTCCCAGGGAGGAATGGGTAATCTTTACCTAGACTAGTTGGCTGTTTCCAGGTGTTTGAATGTCTTCAGGATTGGCTAGGGCTTTGGGGGAGTTTTAGGACCTTTCCAGAATCATTGCTGATCAGCAATCCTTGACTCAGGCTAAATGACAGGGAAGTTTCTGGCAGCTCCTGATTGGCTGCCTATGAAGGATGGTTTATCCTGGAATTGACTTGTTTTTGACTTTTTCAGTTCTGGTAAACATAACTCAGGCCTAGTCTCCTGAATTGCCAGTTTGCAGCCTGTCATGGAGTCAGCCTGGCTCTGTCTAACACAACAGAACTTACAGGAGAAAAGGGATTTTTCACCTGAGAATATAGTTCATTATTGCAGGAAACTTACAGTTTTCAAGAGAAGAACTTGAAGTATCTACTTATACCCACAGCCAAGAACAGAAGCAAATGCAATCATGTTTGCTTATACTCAACTTGATTTCTCTACTAATATGCAGTTCCTTACCTTCTCCCTCAAGAATGGTTCTGCCCATACTAGACTGAATTTTCCCAAATCAATGAACTTAATTAAGACAATCCCAACAGATAGGCCTACATATCACCACAACCTAGACAACTTCCCATTGAAACTCTCTTCCCAAGTCATTCGATATTATATCAAGTTGATGAAGATTGGCATCACAGATAATTATTCATGTGATGTTTGACATACTGTATTTATTTACTGCAATGTGGTTTAAAGTCACTTATCACTATAAATCACTTCAAAGACATTAGAAATTATAATAACTAAACTAATTTTAATCTTCTATAATTACTGCTGTAAATTATAAATTATATTATATATAGATTATCTTAACACAATATTTGTGTGTGTTTAAGGTATATCAAACCCAGAGTTTTGTGTACACTAAGTATAGCAATATCTCCACTGCTATTGGTGTGCTTTATAATGTCACTACTTAGTGACTACTGGAAGCTGGCAGTCATGTGGTGGTGGGCAAGACTGAATGAAGAGTAGTTGGATATGATCAATGTACAGAGTCAATCCTATTAAATTTAATATTTATAGTTAATGAGTTAATGGAAATAGACGTGAAAGTAAATTATTAATTCTCTTTCGATTTAATTGATTTTTATGATTGTTACTTTTGTTATAATATAAAACATGTATGGAACACTCTCTTGAATAACTTAGTTTACAGGAGTCATGGTACATCTTAGTTTCTATTCCTTCCAGATGTTCAGGGGTCTTTTTATACATTTTTTTTACACTCCAGATTTTATTCCTGCCACCCCCCCATCATCTACCATCTGATTGTTCAAGATTCCATACCTCCTCTAGTTTCTTTAACCAATTTGAAATTTCTGTTATAAACGGTCCATAATCTATTAATATTGTCTTGTATCAGTGTCCTTAAATATAAAAAGCAATGGGAAAAATTACTATTTTACTTGGAAACTTGTCACTATAGAAAAAAACCTTTTTGGATGTAGTTTTTAATAGCCAGAGAAAACCACTACTATCATGGGCCATGAACAAAGACAGTAGATGTACCAAGTTCCCATACGTAGTATCAAAGTCATTTTCTCAAAAACCTGAAGATCTCCCACTATGCCTCAAATTCTAGTGTTTCTAAAATGTTTCAGTCATGTGATGCTGGGCCCAAGTACATGGCCTTTAGGGAATATTTAAGATCTAAATAAGAATCTCATTAATCAACTGGTTGTTATGTTGCTGGAAATGCATTGACCAACTGTATATCGAAGAAATGTGTAAAGTGGTTGTATCATTTTCTAGCTCTCTAGTCTTGGATCTGTTATTATGGTAACCCAAACTATTCATTCTCATCTATCTAGTCTAATCTCAGAATCTGTTAATGTTATTTTACTTGGAAAAGAGGAATTTATAAATGTAGTTACAGGTATACTATGTTAAAAGGGGGAATATTCTGGTCAAAATTAGGTCACCTTGTTGCACCTAATTTAGTCAAAATTTTCTCAAACTTAGCACAAGGAAGATGAGACAGAAGGAGAAATCAAATAAGTTTGAATCTTGAGAACTATTCCTATCACTGATGGTACAGTGAAAAAGAATCATAGATGAGCAAATTTTCAAGATCCAACCTCAAGTGTGTTGTCAAAGAGGGTTCAGGGTGTAACTCACTGTTAAAGTACTTGACTGGCATAAGCAAGGCCCTTAGATACATGCCCAGCAGCATAATAGTGGTAGCCTGGACTTATGGTTATGTAGCATGAACACCTATCAACAGAAACGATGACCATGAACAAGTTCTTTCCCTTAAGGGACTTCAGTTAAGGAAAACTAGCTTATACTTTCTTTGATCATAGTATTGTTAGACACCGAGACTTTTTATCTGCTGAATTGTGAGTAAAGAAAAAATTTGTATTTCCTTAAGCTCTCGTAGATGTAGTTATTTGGTTCCAGCAATAGAAAATTAACACAATTATTTTCCTTCTTTAAATTTCTGGTTGATACAGCATGTTATTGTTTAGCTTAGGAGTTGTGACAGGTAGAATTTTCCTTAAAATAAAGTCCTTAGCCATAATAGTTGAAAAAATGTTTTGTGAAATACAATCAGCATGCAAACTGTTTAGTAAGAAAATAAATATCTAAAATGTCTCTGTATGTATCCTTTCTTTTTAAATATCAAATTTGATGAGATTTTTAAAATTTATTTCTAGGCATAAGAAAAAATGACTAGGGCTGTTTTATAAGTTTGATATGACATTATGGAAAACAAATTATATCATTTAGATTATTGTCCAATTATCTCTTGGCAGGGTACTCACTGTTCTCATTGTGGGGAGCACCCTCATAGAGGCAGGGAGAGGGGGGCTGGGATAGGGGGTTTCTGGAGGGAAGACCTGGAAAGGGGATAACATTTGAAATGTAAATAAAGAGAATTTCCAATAAGAAAAAAAGAAGGTACGGGGGAGGGTGGGTAGGGGAACACCATCAAAGAGGCAATATGAGGGGGAAGGGATAGGGCGTTCCTGGGAGGGAGGGGGAAAAGGGGTAAGGGGAAAACATCTGAAATGTAAATAAAATTTCCAACAAAAAAAAGAAATCAGTAAGATATAGATCTTATATATTTTTAAAACATATATTTATTGCCTTCCATTTGCCCTATCAATTAGTTTGCTTGGAATTGGGCTATTGAGAGATGGAACCTCAAAGGAGAGTTGTATTGGGAGGAAATAGGTTGTATCTTTTCTTCCTGTGTATTGGTACAGAAAAATAAACTTTAGAGAAGAATCACAGAAATCAAGCATGAAGATTTCTTAGAGTTACACATCAGAAAATAGGTAAAACAAAACAAAACCTCTTGGGTCTAATGCGTATCTCTGGTTAATTTGGGGGGTGGTGGGGATTTTTCCTATTCCTATTTCTATATAACTATCTTTGCTAACTATAAGTTCAAATTCTAATAAATCTTCACTTTATTCCTTCTTGGGACATTATTATGCAGTGCTGTGCCTTTTTATTGAAAATTCTCTTTATTACCTGTCACAGTTGCTGCATCGATCACATAGTCTAATTCCCTACTCGAAATAATCAGGAGCTTCGTTTTAGAGTTGTGATTAACTAAATCACCTCTGATGGTCATTACAGATGCTTGGGTCTACATACACAGGTTTGTCAATTTGGTTTTCATCCAATTAAGGATGCTCATTTTCATTTTGTTAAGTTTCTGTCAGTTGCATAAAACATTCTTATATGCTGTGGTTTATTTCGTATGGAAAGAATATTGCTTATTTTCTTGTGAATGAATTTATGACATACTTAATTTTGTTGTTTTTGCAATTGGCCTGAATGCTTTCAGCAACATCTGCTTTCGAAACTGCAATACACAGCAGAGCATCTTTCCATAATGAAACTTGGCTAGGGCATAGTATACCAGAGAGCTTGATTAATTTCTAGTGCTTTAGTAAAATACATTTGTATAATCTGAGCTACTTGTATATACAAAGAGAAGTTTGAATGACCTGGACAAGTATTGGATCCAATATTATTTAACTATGATTTTAAAGTATTCACTTTTCCTCTCTGTGTTTGTTCTTTCATCTGAAAGAAAGAGGGAGAAATGTCCCATATATCCTTTATTTTAAAACTTTAATGAATTTTCCTTGGTAGGGTAAATGTTTTTAATTTAATCTCTTGCCCTAAAAGTCCTGAGCAAAATTGACTTATACAATATTCAGTAGCTTTTCCTTTGACTCTCAGTAATACAGTGACAGCACAAATGTTAGAGATTTCAAGAGGAACAAAATGGGACCCATGATGCCATTTTGCTCATGCCTGTCATTCTAAAATAAGCTTCAAAAATCCCATAATTTCAAGTATCATTGAAAACTTCCCAGAGGAAACAGGCTTCTTCCTTGTGGATTTATAAAGTACTCATATACAATTGAAGGTCATTAGGCAAATGATCAAATGATATTTTATGCAAAGAATAGCACTAACTGATACTACAATTTTAGGGAATTCAGTAATGAATTCAATAAAATTATTGGAAATACAAGCACCATAATATCTCTTACATGAGCTGGGCAGTGGTAGCACACGCCTTTAATCCCAGCACTTGGGAGGCAGAGGCAGGCAGATTTCTGAGTTCGAGTCAGCCTGGTCTACAGAGTGAATTCCAGGACAGCCAGGGCCACACAGAGAAACCCTGTCTCAAAAAACAAACAAACAAAAAAAGATCTCTTACATGGGTTACCAAAAATGGAAGAGTTGTCAAATTACTTTCCCTTGATTTTGTGTTACAGATGAATAATAATGTATGGATCTGATACTTAATAAGCCCATTACTCTTCTACATAATGTTGATACTCGAAACCAAAACACTCAGTTTGCAAAATAGGGAAGGCACAATTTGCTGAATATTGTCGTATCCTAAATGCTACCAAATACATGTGTGAGATAATAAATAATGTTGTATGATGAATTAGCATTTCTGGAAAGACTTTTTTTTAAAATTTCACAAAAAATAAGTGCCCTAACTGCTTGAAGACATTCACAATTTAATATTGAATTCTTCTAATACTTCTATTGCTTACCCTACAGTGTAATTACATGTAATTGTTAACTTCTTTGTTTGGCATTATTTCCCTTCAAGTGAAATAGTCTTTTCTGGTAAACACCTACTTCCATTCAACATTCCCTGCTCTTTGAGTTATCCAGGTATTATTTTTTCTTCTCTCCTTTTGCACTTCCTATTGTATGATTTATTTTATTTTTCACGTTCAGGACAGACATAGGAGCTTAGCCTTGTCTATAGTGCCAAGTTCCCAGAACAATGTTTAATGCATAGTTGATGCTTAATAATATTCCACTTGCTCTTTTATTGAAGTAACAGTCAAATGTCTGAAGAAACAACCAATTTTTTAGTTGATGGAGGATCATTACATATCACATGATGCTTTTAGGATTTTATTTATAGAAGTTTGAGTGCCACGATAAGTTTTCGGTTTGTTTTGTAAAGAGAATCCCATCATGCATTTCAGAATAATTTCCAACTCTTCAGTAAGAAAAGAAGAGGAGGAATGGGAAAGGGAGTAAAGCAAGAGGAGGGGAGGGAAGGCAATAAAGGAGAGAGAGAGACAGAAAGAAACATAGAAGAGACAGACAGAAAGAGACATACAGAGATATCACACTGTTTCAAAACCTAAAGTAGCTAGAATTAATGCCATACCATTAAATCCAGTTCACAATAGCTTTTTATAGTAGAATAATAAATGAATTTTGTAGTTTCTAGTCATTGACACCTATTAATAAGCTTTTTCCTATATATTCCCTGTTACTCTTTGCCTTTTCTATATGACCATGAACTCCTTGAGAGTAAAGCCCATACTTCTTGTTAATCACTGCATGCACAACCTGACTTTTAATAAACATTTCTGGAACTCAGAAATAAGTGGAAAATGAATGACTTCTATTTTAAACATGACAATGCTTTTTGGCTTGTCTTTTTTAATTGATAAAATTTGTTCTCTGATATTTCATATATATAGTCTGTTTACTTTGACTCTCAGTCCCTCTTACCACTCTCACCCTTGTCATCTATCTTCTTCCTACAAACTCTCTCCATATTTATGACTTTTTATCTTCTTTTGTGATCCACTATTTTTATCCAGGATCATCTCTGTAGCCACATGTTTAGACCTAGATCACCAGAGGCTGGTAGGTTTCACATTGTACATTAACTTAAGAGAGTAACTGTCCCTCCTCTATAATCTACCAGAAGTCAACAGTTCCACAGAGAGGAGTATTTACAATCTGGTTGATACATGAGATACTAATAAATACTGAAAATATGAAGATAAAGATATAATCTCTTCCTTAAGTTGTATACTCTTTAGTCAAAGGATAAAACATGTAATGCTTGTCATTTATATTAGAATGCAAAATATCTAGATTTCAAGATGGAGTTGTTTGGGCCAACTGTGCAAAGTGTGGCAAAGAGCTCGTTTTAAATAATCGTGAGGTAATTTACTTGGGTTTAAACCAAATTTGTTACCAAGGTGTATTTCTTGCTTTTAAAACCATGATTTTATCATATCATCTCTCTTCTAATTTCTCTTTATGTTCCTGTGGGTGAAAAACAAGATAGGGAAGAGAGTTTATTTTGCTCCACTATTCCAAGTTTTATTCTATAATTTCAGGGAAGCAAAAATGGGAAGTTGAAGGGGATAGTCATATCCAGAGAGAGAGCAAATGCTTCCATGTATGCTAATGCTCGTTGGCTCCTTGTCACTCAGTCCAGGATCCAGACTATGAAATAGTGAATGGGGATTGTTGGACTGGAAAAAGGAGGAGCAGCAGTGATATATGAAGTTCTCATAAAAGTTTAAATTGAAAAAATCAATTTGAAACAAACAAACAAACAAACAAACAAACCCCAGAAAAACATGGAATGTTATTTTTGGTAGGAATTTTATCTTTTTTTGCAAACACTCATAAATGCCTAGACCAAAATAGTGCCCACTCAATTTCTCCAATGAAGAAAATTCCTTACAGCCAATCCTACAAAACAGCACAGTAGACAAATTCTCATTTTGATTCCCTGCTCAAGTTAATTTAGATTGTGTCAAATTGATATCTAAACCAATGATCATTTTCTTTGTGAAGAGTCCTGACAGGCTTGAATTCTCATGTGAAAGCAACAAGGATAGAAAGAAAAAATTATGAATATTCATGTATATAATGATGTACTTTATATTGTTTTTCTTCAAATACTGGAAATGGAATAAAGAGCTGCACACATGCTGTGCAAATATTCTAGCACCAAACTTTCCCTGCTCTTCATGCATTGCATATTTTTAACCTACATGGAAATATTCATAGCTCCAATGTATTCTGATTCTAACTCTTTAGATTGCTTTAAACTCCACATTAGTTTTCAAAGAGACTTGTTTTTTATTCCCTATTTACAGAAAGGCCCTTAATCCTCTCTTGTTTATTTTTATGTAGTATTGATTTCTTTGCTAGATATAAAGTTTTCATCTTTGGGGAATATATTATAATCAAATATGATAATTGAATCTGGGAAGAAAGTTGCTGAACTATTTAGAGAAAACTATATCCAATATAGATTCAATGTCAGCAGTAAAATACATTTCTAGACAAAAGAATGAATACATGTTGGAGTATTGAACTGTGTATAAATACACACTCTTGGGGGAAAATTCTTCAGACAGGGTGCAGAAATTTGAAATCCACAGGATTGGCTAAATCATACTTTAAAATCTGAATTATATCTTATTTTGCAAGCAATCATTAATACTTAGGCCCCACTTACTTTTTAAATTAATCTCATGTTTTAGTACATTCCACTGGCTATAACAAAATGCCTTAGATCAAATACACTATGAACAAAGAAAATCGATGTTCATACTTCTGAAAGCTAGAGCATCTGAAAAATTCAGTATGTGAGAGTCTCACTGTCTATTTCAAGAATAACACAGTGCTGTTGCATCTTCTTATTTCAGAAGACGTTAACACTGTGGTTCCACATCTTAGAATGGGTGAGTAATCTCATTCATAAGGGAACTAATCCTTTTGATGGGGGAGGAGTTTTATGATTTAGTCATTTACCCAAAGCCTACATCCTTATACCTATCACAATAAATGTTAAGTTCCAGTAGGTAAATGTTCAGGTAGCACAGATGCCATAATAGGCTGTGAGAAAATGGGTCATTTGATAATTACTTTAATGGATACAAATGGTAGATAATGTCCGGATCAAAGAACATTACACAAACGATTAGAGAGAATCACAATGGAAATCCATTGAGAGATTGAGAGGCAGATCTAGGGAATTTAGATATCACTGTGTGAAAATGTATAGCAGGAAGCAAGAAATTGATTAAAAAGTAGATATAGTCATGATATAGCATCTGAGAACAAACTTGCCAAGTATAGGGCTAGCGTGTGACTGCCAGGAAAAGAAGAGATATCTAGGGTAATATGAATAGAAGTAGGACTTTGTTTTGAAAATTAGGTATTCTACTCATACCCCCTTATCTCTACTCCAACTGTGTGCTTCCTCCTCTTTTTCCTCCTCTTCCTCCACTCCTTTTTGTTAAGCCACCATGTACAGTTTGTGCTGAAAACTAAACTCTTAAATATGTAGCCTTCACTGGATATTCTCTGCCAACTACATGACACACTATTGAAGATACCTGAATCTCCTTTCAGTAGCTATCAACAGCAGTTCTTTACCTAGGGCTGTGACTTTGCACCCACCTACCCTTTGCATGCTTGAGTTTTGTCCAGCCTGAGCTTACACAGTCTTAAACATAGTGTGTTTAAAGGCAAAATCCATAAGGATTATATAAGCTATTCTGAAACAAGTATCCTTGACCATAGTTATTTATAACAAGGATTACATCATTCTGAGGTCAAAATAGAGTTGCTGGGAACACATCATTTTACAAATGCAATTTGTATAAGGAGATGACAAATAAACACTTCTGATCATCTTTAATTATATATATTCTAGTTTGATTATGACTTTTTAATTACATATTTTCATGCAATATATTTTGATCATGTTTTCTCCTCCTCCTGGATTCTTCCCAACTTACTAACCATCCAACTTTGCATTTTCATTTTCCTGCACATAGTCTCTCTCTCTCTCTCTCTCTCTCTCTCTCTCTTTCCTTTCCCTCTCCATCTCCGTCTTTGTCTGTCTCTGTCTGTCTCTGTCTCTGTCTGTCTCTGTCTCTCTTTCTCTCTCCTTTCCCTCTCCATCTCTGTCTGTCTGTCTGTCTCTGTCTCTCTGTCTGTCTCTGTATGTCTCTTTCTGTCTGTCTCTCTCTCTCAGGAAAACAACACTTAAAAAGCAAGAAACAAACAATTCCACAAAATGAAAATCAAAAGAAACAGGCCAAATACCAATAAGGCAAATATGTAAAATGAAGTCAAATATCCAAATATCTACAAAAATTCCACTGAGATAATTTTATTTGACCAACCACTGCTAGGCATGGAGACATCCCTAAAGTACGGTTGATAGATACAGCAACATTCCATTGGAGAAAACATATTTTCTTTGGCCATTTGGTTCAATCGCAGATGAATTCTTGGTTGTGGGTGAAACCCATGTCCACTGTCGCCGCTTTGTGTTTGGACTCTCTCTGTCTTGACCTCTACAGAACCTGTGCATGGTGCCCCAGTTTGTTAGTTCATGTGGGTATCATTCCTATTGTGTCAGGAAGACTTTGTTTCCTCATTGTCATCCTTTATATCTGGCTCTTGCAAACATTCTGCCCTCTTGTCCATCTACATAAATACTGGAGACTCAAGGGAATGATTTGATGATTTTACTCCCGAATGTTCCAAATTCTCTCTATGCACATTGTTCACTTACAGGTCAACATAGTAGTTCCCATCTACTGTAAGCAGAAGCTTCTCTGGTGATATTTTTTATGAGGCACTGTTATATGAGTATAGCAGTAGCTCATTAGAAGTCCTTTTATTGCTATGTTTCTTTAACAGAATAATAAGTTTTCTTCTAGGTCCATGACATGTGCAATATGAGGTTTTTGATCTGTTTATCAGTTTTGGGTTCCGGACCCATGTCATTAACTGGGCCTTAAATCTGTGCCCCCAAATAAACAAACAAACAAAAAATGTTGGTTACACCAATTATATCACGGAACTCAGAGAAGTTGAGATGGTCCATACAAAGAAGCTTTATCCAATGTCACTAGCTTTCTCAGTACTGGAATATACTCTGCCCACTACTGGCTGAGAAGGGTAAAAATCATTATTACCCAGATCCAAATGCTGTGACCTACAACAATGAGCTGAATGATCACTTTTCAAATATCATCCACAGTCTCTAATAGATTTTTCTGCCTCTAGGCTGACTTTCTCAGCACTTCTTTCTCCTGCTAGGCTATTCTTCTCAAGCTATCTTTTTAATTACTTCTATTTTATTTCAAAAGAACTGAGAGCTTCATAATGCCCAAATGATCAAAGTAAAAACCTGACCAATTATGAGGTACCAAGAGAAGGAAAATTTGCTTTTACCATAACACTTAGTAGCATAAATATTTACTACGTACTTTAGGGGCTGGGGTTTTGTAAAGTGATGGGGATAGACAATTTCAAGAGGGTAGACCAACCTGTGATTGGATTAAAATGATTTTATAATAAGAGGGCAGAGATCATACAGACCCCAATACATGTGCAATCTCTCTGTGTCTTGTCATGTAATTCTCGGGATCACCTCAAAATTCTGGTAGAAAGAGGACCATCACCACATGAGGCCCTACAACCGTGCACATACAGAACAATAAACCCAGATAAATCTCTTCTTCACAAACTATCCTGCATATTTACAGAAAGTAAAACAGAATAACTCAGAAAATTTCATAAAAACCCATTTCTATCCTACACACAACTACCTTCTGCATAAACTACAGCAACAAGCTCTTTTTTCTATATACATGTCTAGCGGCATGAAATATTTGGGGTCACTATACCAATCAATTGTTCACAACCCTGAACACCAGGCAGGTAATCCCCAGTCAGGTCTAGGATTACCTAGAGTCAGAGCCAAATCTGCTCTCTCACTTTAGGAACCAATGGTAATCAGTTCGACTAAGACATTTTTTTTCTGTCCAATTTAAGTACAAATCCCTGGCTTTTGAGACCTTCATCTTTTTGCTCAGGAATTCTCTACAAGACAGTGATTCTCAACCTTTCCAATGCTGTGACTCTTTAATACAGTTCCTCATGTCATGGTGACCCCCAACCATAAAATTATTTTCAATGCTACTTTATAACTGAGATTTTGTTATTGGTACATTATGAACTATAATATAAATATTTTTGGAGAAACTTTTGCTATATGGGTCCTGACCCACAGGTTGAGAATTTGCTAGTATAAGAGATCTCATATGTAGGTCACACATGTACTTTTACTATGACTTGCTTATAACAAAGAGTACTGCCCAGGATATGTGAAATATTAAGAGTTGAGTAGGGCAAGGTACGGGGGAAAGGCACAGAGATCTTATGTTCTCTCCAAGTATGCTAACATACTATGTGTTCACCAAAACAGACACTATATGAACCTTATAGCTTTGGATTTTTAGAATTTCTAAGGAGATTCTGTGACCTAAGTATAATTGACGAGTTCTTTGGTCATTGGTGAATGGTTCAGGTTCTAAGTCCTCTGCCCTCCGTAGAAGCTTGAAGGGAAGCTTGAACAGATAAAGTCTAACAACAGACATTCCATTCCCATCACTCAAACCATTTGAAGGGCTGTAAGAGCACTTTCTCAGGAACATGGATTTATACTTTATATACTCATTAGTGTTTCTAACCTTAATACAGCAGAGGCATGCCTGCCCCTTCTCCCTTACAAAACACAATTATAAAGACATCTGTTTAAAAAGAAATCCCTGTGCTTCAACTGGAAGCACTAACACAGTGTTATACAGGATTTACTTTGAGCATATATTTTCTGGAAGTGAAGATTACCACAACCTGTACCAGTCGTTGGATTGGCACCCTGGGGCTGGTAAATAATTATGGTCATTTCACAGTCTAAATGAACTTCGGCTGTTATTCAGGCCCTATGAACACATTTTCTCCACAATACTCTGCTCACAGGCTATCACATGTGATACAATGGCAGAGCAGCTACACATCCAGGGTTGTTTCAGTTGCTTTGCCAATACCATCTGTTCTTAAGACTGACCCCAGGACTGATTCACAAAACCAACATCTCTGTGACTTCATGAATTGGGCTTAAATCCTCGCTGAAAATGTTGTAATGTCAACCACCTGTGTTGTAAAGAGTCTCCTGAGTTCTGAGAAGTCAATAGCCAAGCATAATGCCCTTGGTTAATATAGTTTTATATATATGAATGTCATGTTAATTAAAATGGTAATGTGATCTTGAACATGAAATGTACAAATTTAAGTAGAACCACTGGCTAAGTAGAAGAGGAAGACATCTTCCAGGGAGACAAAGAATTATTTATACCATCTGAAAAAGAACAGATGAGGATCCCTAGACCATTTCTGGAAAAAAAATGTGATCAATTATATTGTATCTGCCTTCACTATTGGGTTTATAAACAAAGACAATCAGAGGCCACTTCTAGTGTGGTGATGTCAACAGATTGAATCTGAAGCTGGCCACAGAAAAGCTTTACTACTTATACACACACACACACACACACACACACACACACACGTTTATGTTTGTTTGTATGTATGTATACCTCTACATGAGAACTATACTTCAAAGTAATCTCCAGATGAAGAAAGAAAATGATGAGAATAACTTTGGTCTCACCAATTCTAGCACTTATATTTCATCTATCAATTCCACAGAAAGCCTTTCCTGTTTTGTGTTATAACAGTATGCTGATCTTATACCTTTCAAATTGATGGTGAAATGCTGCCAATCAGAAACATGGTGAAAAGAATCACTGAGAAACACTTTTCAAGCAGCTAAGGAGATGGCTCAGTGGGTAAGAATACTCAATTCACAACAATGCGGATCCATGTTTGAATCTCTAGTATCCATATGAAAAATCAGGCATGGCTGTGCACACCTATAATCCCATAGTTGGCAAACAAAGATAGGCAGTTTCTTAGAATTTTCCAGCTAGCTATCTTAGGTGAAAGAATGTGCTCCCTGTTCTGTCAGAAACCCCATTTCAAGGCAGTAAGATGAAGAATGACAGAGAAGTCTCCAGATATCTTCCTCTGCATATACACACACCAGTACATCCATAAAATACACACACACACACACACACACACACACAATTTTCTGACTCTTCCATGCACAGTGTACAGATATCCTCTCTGGTCCATAGTCATCTTGTTATTTCTGGGTATTTGGACAAGTCTGCAGCAACCCAGGCTCTATGGAAATTAAAGCCTGTTGGGCCCCATTTTGGCCCTGGTTTGGGCCTTGAGGACAAACCTGAGCCTGGCTCGAGTTTCTGCATCCTTGTGGGAGAGCCAGGCTTAGAAGTTTTGAGACCTATCTCAATCACTTCTGTATTGGGGTGACTCAGCAAGACCTGTTTGGACCTGCCTCTGACCCACCCACTGTTGCTGACTTAAAGCTTTGCCATTGGCCCTGTCAGTCATCCCATACCCTCTGTCACCTTTCCCCACCTCCTACATCATCTCACCCCACAAAAAAAAAAAAAAAACAAAAAAAAAAAACTCCCTATGCTCCGAGTTTATAAAAGCAAGAGGCTGATGCAATAAAGTTGAGTTCCTGCTTCAACAAGACTCCTGGCCTGTGTGTTTCTTTTGGGCCATTGGCACTTGTCATCCTGCTCAGCTCAGGAGACCTGGCAGGACCAAGACCAGGACCTCTCTCCTCATGTCTGGACCTGCAGGCAAAGAGCTGACAATAGCCTAAACAGTAGAGAGTAATAATCAAGAAGCTGCGACAGGGTGGGGGATACAGGAGGAGGCGCACTCAGAAAAGAAGAGATGGGGAAGGATTGTGGGAGGGGGTGACTGGGACGGGTTATAAAGTGAATAAGCAAAAATAAAATAAAATAAAATAAAAAAATAAAATAAAAAAATATTAAAATGTTTGAAATAAAAAAAGTTACTTTTATAGAGGAACAAGATGACAGTTATCTAATATCTAGTATGGAACTTCTATTAATTTATATTTGTCTTTTCACTACATTTCCATATAATAGTAGTAATGGTTATAAAACAGTTATAATTTATTATTTCATAATTACTTGGCAGATACACAGTGAGACCTATCAGTTTAAATTTTGTAACACAGCTCTCAACCTCACCCTGTATTTAAAACTCAAGTTGTACATATTTTCAGAAAAGAAGTTGAAGCTGAAGGAGAGAGCATGACACTACACACAAGGTATACCTAACAATGCATTACATAGTTCTGGGTCATTGTGACATAATGCTTCACAGTTTTAGAGGTTCAAGTCCATGTTCACTTGGCCCCAAACTTTTTGTGACAGCAGAAAAGCAGAACAGAGAGGCAAAGAGTTACACTGCTTACCTCATTTCCCATGAAAATCAAAGAAAGAGGAGGATACGTTAATCCTCATGAGTTTACTAACTCTTACTAAGAATAGATTTCATCTTTAGTTTTGTTTTCCTCGTATAAACGTTGCAGATTAAATGCATTCATGCAATGGTAAGTAGTGCATAAAGAAAATGTCTATAGTAGACTCATATAGCAACGTATCTGAAGTCTCACTGTCTATTTCAAAGGCTAACCTGCAAAGACTACCTTCTATCCACTGCCTTGTAAAGGTCCTATCAATGCCTCATAGCATCATACATTGAGAACTAGTCCCTTCACATGGAAACTTTTATGACTCATGGCAGAACAGCAGAAGTCTAAATGCAAAGATGAAGTTCTGAACTGCTATTTTCTGTTCATTTTTTTATCTATGGTATGAATTGCAACAATATGAAATACAACAGTAGTATGAGGACAGAGGAAATGAATACTTACAATGAGTCTACTATAGACATTTTCTTTATGCACTACTTACCATTGCATGAATGCATTTAATCTGTAACGTTTACACGAGGAAAACAAAACTAAAGATGAAATCTATTCTTAGTAAGAGTTAGTAAACTCTTGAGGATTAACGTATCTTTGATAATAAAATTTATGTCTTCGGGAAATGTTTTGCTCATTTGAAAAAAATCTAATGTTGCACTGGAGTGAAAAAAGTATCATGCCAAATCTGAACTTCTTTTTATCAGATACCAATTCATGCATCGTTTCAGAAATGTTTTGTTCATCTGCATATATAACTTCTTTTATGGTATGTGAGCTGAAATTACCAGAAAATTACTGCACCTTTGTCAAGGACTCAACATGGCTGATGTAGTGATTAGAGCTTCCTGGATAAGAAGAGTTAGAATGTGGTAGATCCGAAGCCAAATCATCTTGGACTGGCTATCTGTGCTACATTTTAGAATAAATTTCTTGCCTGTGTGTCTAATGCAACATCCTTTTAATTACCACTGTAAAAACGTTGGAGATATATTAACAGATCCCTGATATAAACCAAAAGTTGAGAAACACATCAGATTCCTGATACCTATACTAGATATCCCTGTACTTGCTTGGACCTGCCTACCTGATACTTCCACCAATGTGTTTGAAGTGTTTGATTCTCTATATGATGGTCACTTGCTCTTTGACTATGAACATTTTATGAAATGGTTATTTCATTGGAAAAAAATTAATCATTATTCCCATTTTAGGCCAATGTTAGTCATATTTAGCTTCGGAAAGAACCCTCTTGTAGTGCTTTCGAACTGAGAGCTGTTTTTTCCTTCACGTGTAAATATTAGTTCCTACCTACTATGTTCCACACTAAGTATATCTTAGAGATTTTCTAATGATTAAAAATAAAATTGTTTATTAGCTTGCCATGGCAGTAAAACAAAAGAACAAATTATTTAGTGAACCTTAAGAAGTAGGTATATTTTACTTTATATTTTCCCATCTCATAATTTATTGCTCTTTGTCCTCCATCCACACTCTTCACCTTCCTGTATTTTTTCACATTTCACTTAAAACTATGGAATATGCAATAAATTTGAATCTACAAACCACAATCTGTTACTTTATATATACTATGCACTCTAGTGCTCAAGAACATACAACCATCTTTTAACCATCACACTGTTTGCTAGAGAAAGTGATATATATATATATGTATATATATGTATGTATGTATGTGTATATATATATATATTTAAATATTCTAATGTAGATATACAACAATACTCTAGAAATTGAAAAAAATACAACCACAAGTTTGCATAAGAATTTTAAATGTTACTTGAAAAAAATACCCTAGGACCACCCCAGCAGTGAAATGTCTGCTGAATTATCACAAAGTAAATACCTTCATATAATAATCTACAAGAGTTAAATTAGTATCTTACTAGCATTTCAAAGTCTGCCTTTGCTGTTCATAAGTCATCACTCTGAACTCATTGGGAAGAATTATAACAATAACTTGAAAATACAGTGAATATAATGTCATAAGTTGGTGCTTGCCTGTCATATGTTGATTTATCTGGGGTTTGGATGTGCCAAGGCAAAATACTTATCACGTCCCATAGCCTTCTTATTTTAAAAATGTAAAGGTAATTATGTGTCTTTTGTGTTTTTTGTATCTAGCTTCTATAAAATTCATCTATAATTTTACATGTATTTCTAGCAGTTTCAATTTTCATAAAACAGTATCCTCAGCACTTCTGCTGTAGTTGGATAATTATTTCCAGTATCATTTTGTTACAAATGGGTTGCTGTATGAATTCTGATGTCTATTTTTCTGGATATGAATTTGTGTTGAGAACATGGCTGAGAGGTAAATTGCTGAGACATAGAGTATCTTATCTAAGCCTCCTACTTTAATGGGAGCATACGGTTTTATATTTATTTGTCAGTACTATGAAGGCTAGAAATCCCAGATCAAGGTGCCAATAGATTCAGTTATGGGGGCTGCTCTTTACATCTAATGTGGTGGTGCCTTGTGTCCTCTCATGATAGACCGGCAGAAGCCCAAGAAGGGAACTCCTTTCAAAACACCTTATAATAATATTAATCTCACAATCTAAATTGTCACTTGAATACTTTCACACTAGTCAATGAGTGTTAACATAAAATTGTGAGAAGGTGACAAAGGTCATTATACTTTGTATATAGAATTTGGTAAAAATTGCCACCCTTTGCTTTTCTTTCTCATTCTTGCCTGTTGTTTGTAAATTTTATTGGTCTATTCCAAATCAACAGATGTGAAGCTTGTTAATACTTTTTGTTATACATTTATTGTTTTTCTTGTTATTTTCTGCTCTTGGTGTTGGTTATGATTTTAATGTGAAATGCCCCCTGTGAGCTCAGATGCTTAATAATCGCCTGCCAGTTTGTGCTACTTTGTAGGTTGTAGACAATTTGGAATGTAATGTATAGCTCATGGTATTGATGTGCTGCTAGGTAAATCTTGAGACATATAGCCTCCCTCATTGTCCAGCTTGAATGTTCTTGCACCTTGTAAACAAGCCTCTTCTTGTTCCTTCTACTGCAGAGTGACTTGTTTCACTCATCATGCCTTCTCTATCATGTTTGACTATATCCCCTGAACCATGCAGCGTTCTTTCCTTTAAGTTTTTAGGTAAGTGGTTCTGTCACAAGAAGAGAATTAACTAACACAGTGCTATTAGTAAAGATCAACAAAAGATTTCACGTGTGGATTTAGTTCAACAGATTCAAATGGGAAAACAGGAGTTTTTAAGATCTGAGTACTACAGCTCAACACATGGTAAGAAGTCCAGACTCCAAGATCAGATTATACAAACTTAAATTCTATTTTTCTGATTTCAATTTCTTTGTAAACATTCAAAGTATTGAATTTTTATGGCCTTGGCTTTTATTTAAAATTGGATTGATGAATGATATATTCCTCACTCGATTTTGAACATTAAATGAGAGAGCAGATCTAGAGAACTTAGCATTTTCTACAATATAAAAAGTATTCAAGTTTATATATAAGTCATTGCATTGATGTAATTATATATTGTATTTTAATTTATGCATTAAAAGTTTTGATAATCACATGTACTGAACATTAATTCTTGCATGGACTTTGCTCTTTTAAATAAGCAAAATCAGGTATTTCTCTTTTGGAGCCTCTCTCAGTTTCATAAGTCCTTTTGCAATTTTTCATAACAAATCTGTGTTCACTTTTCAAAAAATAAAATAAAACAAATTGGCACAATTTCTGACTACTACTAGGATGAGAATATATGCTTCCATATCTTAGTGCTAGCACATAATAATAATAATAATAATAATAATAATAAATATCAATAAAATTTAATTTCCTCATATAATTTTAAAATAAAAATTCTTAATTATAAAACATTTTTGACTACTTATTTTTCTACATTTTAAATGTTGTCCCCATTCCTGGTCCCCCCTCCACAAGTTCTTCACCCTATCTTTCCCTTTGCTTCTGGGAGGGTACTCATCCACCCACCCCCATTTCACCCCACTAGCATCCCCCTTCCCTGGGTCATCAAGTTTCTACAGAATTAAATGCGTCCTTTCCCACCAAAGCCAGACAAGGCAGTCCTCTGTTACATGGGCAGACCACAGACCAGCCCATGTATGCTCTTTGGTTGGTAACTTAATCTCTGGGAACTCTGAGGGGTCTAGGTTAGTTGATACTGTTGTTCTGGGTTAATGAATACTGTTGTTCTCCCTATGGGGTTGCAATCCCTTTCAGCTCCTTCAATCCTTCCTCTAACTCTTCCATACGGGTCCCCAACTTCAGTCCAATGGCTGGCTATAAGTATCTGCATCTTTCTTAGTTGCTGGTAGAGCCTCTCAGAGGACAGCCATGCCATCAGTAATAATGTCACAGTTTGGTGCTTGTGCATGGGATGGATCCCAAGTTGGGCAGGTCTCTGGATGGCCTTTCCTTCAGTCTGCTGCATTTTTGTCCCTGTATTTCCTTTAGACAGGAACGATTCTGGATCAAGAATTTTGAAGATGAGTGAGTGGCCCTATGTCTATCTACTGGAGGTAGTCTCTTTAGTGTTGAAATATCTCCTCAGTGTTGAACATTTCAACTAGGATCATCCCCACTAGGTCCTGGGAGCCTCTCACATCCCTGGTGTCTGAGACTTTCTAGAGGTTCTTCCCACCTCCATGCCGTGCTGCTACATATTTCTATTCATTCTCCTGGACCTCTGGGATTCTGTCCTATCTCTCCCCATAGCTGATCCTGAACCCCTTTATCCTCCACCTAAATAATTACAAGAGGCAGAGGGAGGGAGGAATCTGGGTAAAAAATATTTTTCACATTTAAATATAATAATTTGTGAGCTAAGTTGATATAGCAGTCATTAGCTTGGGGAAACATCAATTTATTTGAGTTACCCTAAAGTTCTTTATTGCCACAGCACCTGTTCTTAAACATACATATTTACATATGTACAAACACATGTACATTTTTTATGTGTGTTTTAGTTACTTTTTTTTTTTAATTTTTATTTTCAGCAAATCAAAAAAAATTTAAAAAGCATTCAAACAGAATAAAATGAAAAGAAACAAACAAGCAAAATACCAAGGGTCAGATATACTTATACAAGAATTCTATAGAGCCTTCAAACAAGCAATACTTTTTGAGTTATGTTTTAAAAAAATTCAGAACCACAATAAGCTCCTTCACAAAGCAAATAATATTGAAATAGTGAAATCAAGTGTAAACCCAACAAAAATATATAAGTTATAGTCCAGTATCCCTCATGAATATACATACAAAAATTCTCAATGAAGTAGTTGCAAACTGAATACAAGAGATATAAAAAAATAATATTCCATGAATAACTGAACAACTGTTTTTTTTTTTTTTTAGAAGACCATACTCCATATACAGGCTGCATGTTTTGGGATAGCCCCCACTCCAGATGTTTGAGACCTACATGAAAACCAAGCTGCACGTTTACAACATATGTGCAGGGAGGCCTAGGTTCAGCCCATGGAGGTAATCTGTGTAGACTAGGTATGCTCCACGGTTGGTGATTCAGTCTCTGAGAGCTCCAAGGGTTCAGGTTCGTTTACTCTGTTGATCTTCCTGTGCAGTTCCTATCTCCTTAGGGCCCACAATCCTTCCACCTATTCTTCTTTAAGAGTCCTCAAGCTCCATCCACTGTTTGGCTCTGGATGTCTGTATCTGTCTGAGTCAGCTGCTGGTTAGAGCCTCTCAGAGGACAGCTTGCCCCTGTCTGTTCTCAGGCTGGAGGTTTAGATCCTGGGAGCTCTGGTTGAATCTTTTGATACTCATTCTAAAAAGGACAAAAGCACCCTCACTTAAAAAATTTAAATAAATAAATGTAACAAAATAGGAATGGAAACAGGCAACCTCGGACTTGGAGGTGGAGGGACTCTCTAGAATGTACAAGAGACCTGAGAGGTGAGAGATTCTCAGGACTCAAAGGGAGAGACCTTAGATGAAATGCTCTACAGTGGGGAGAGAGAATTTGTAGAGCTCACCTCCAGTAGAAAGATGGGGCATCATGTGGAGGGATGGTGTTGCCATCCCACAGTCAAAAACACTGAACCAGAATTGTGCCTTGTTGTAGTAATTATTTAAAAAGGCCTCTATCTCAGGCTGACTATCTAAGCTGCAGAAGCTCTGCCTAGCCCAGCCACCATGTTTCTCAGCCGGAGGCTACATGCATTTTGCAGCTAGAACCAACTGCCAGAAACACCAGCCCTGCCACCCACTAGATGCCTGTGTGAGGCAATCTTCCACACTGTCTCCACAAGGCAGGGCATTGCCCAGACCATTCCTCCATCCATGAGGGCCCAGTAAGAGAATGAGACTCTAATTCTTATAGACTGATCAAAGGCTTTAAATGTTTGATAATGATTAATAACAATATGCCCATACAAAGAGAGTTGTATCCCAATTACCTAACCTAATTATAAGTTTATAAGTTGTTCCCCATGAGTGCTCTCCATACCTGTGTGGTTCTCCATCCTCCTACATCTCTGCTCTCCTCTCCTCTCCCTCTCTCCTAGCTCCTCCTCTTCCTTTTTCTCTCCTAACTCCTCCCACCTTGGCTCCTCCTACAGTGCCTATTTGAAAGAATTGCAGGAACAAAAATGGAAAAGAGTCTGAGGTCCAGTGACAGGCCCAAATTTGAATCCAGCTCAAGGTGGGTGCCCCAAGGCCTGACAGTATTACTGATACTATGATGTGCTTACAGACAGATGCCTAGCATGACTGTCCTCCGAGATGCCCAACAAGCAACCGAAAGAGTCAGATGCAGATATTTACAACCAACCAATGAACTGAAGTCTGGGATCCCTGTGGTTGAATTAGAAAAAGGCTAGAAGAAGGTGAAGAGGAGGGTAACCCCATGGAAAGACCAGCAGTCTCAACTAACCTGGACCCCCAAGATCTCTCAGAAACGGAGCCACCAACCAGGCAGCATACACCAGCTGATATGAGGCCCCAGACACATATACAGCAGAGGACTGCCTGATCTGGCCTCAGTGAGAGAAGATTCCCAGGGAGTGGGGAGGTCTGGTGGGGTAGAATTGAAGAGGTATTTTGGATGAGGAACAGTAAGAAGGCAGACTGGAACAGGGATAAAGACTGGACTGTAAAAAAACATTAAAGAATAAAAAAATAATAATTTGGAGGACCTCAACAAAACAATAGAAAAGTAATGTTTATAGCTCAGGCTTTGAAACTCTATTTTAGCCTTTATTAGTGATTGTCATAATACATTTCAAAAACTATATTAAAATTATAATCACAACATTCACACAATTATGTAGCTGCAAACTGCTGCATATAACATTGGCACTTGAAGAGTACAGGTGACTGCATTTTACGCTTTGATTAAAAACCTTCAGGTTATCATTAAATCACTCAGAAGTACCCTATGTTTATACTCATACAATCATGAAATATTTGAACACATACCATGTTTTGTTTATGAACTATAATTTCACCTTTCCTGAAATAAAACAATGTATGACTGTTGTACTAATCGTTTCTGGGTCCTACTTAATATTCTTGAGAAAGAAGAAAAGATTATGAGTCATTGCATCCTAAGCTTTTAAAAACTGTGCAAATTGCTCAACAGTAGGGGGAAAGAAACAATCTAGACATTCACTGAAGCCTGACCTAGAAATAAATGAGAGAGTTAGGTGGGAATATCAATATCGAGCTTAACATTGCAGTCCTTCAATAATAAATGAGAGGAAAGCTGTAAAGGCACACTTCTGATGGCTAGGTGGTGTATTAATGTGTTTAAATTATTTGTATCGTGCTGGGTATAGATGGTAATAGAAGAGCACACAGGATGAAATGTCTGGTGTGTAAGTGATATTGGGAAAGTTTTGAACAATAACTGTGTACAGGGTATATCAGACATATGGAATATTATATTATTCTTCACACCAGTAAGGAAAACTACAGGACATGGTAGGACTAAGAGTGTGGGTTTTTTTAAAAACAAAAACAAACTTAAGTGATAACTCTGATCAGATGCTATGAGCATCGAGAATACATGATCTGTCTGTCTGTCTTTAAATGGGCACCCATAATACCTAGTATATGATACTGCTATAAACTATTTGTTGCATAAAATATAAAATTCCCTTAAACGTAGAGAACTTAATATAATTTAAATTATGAGAGTCTCCGGAATGGAATTTTAACCAGCGTGAGGAACAGAATAGATGGTTAAGGCAATCAAAGCATAGGGAATGGCAAATACAAACTCTTCTGGGCATGGGTATCTAGACATCTTGTAATGCACTAGGCTGTCTGAGACTCTTTCTTGTACATACTGGGTATACACCATTCAGAACAGTTTGTATAACAACCTCTTAGCAAGCTAGGAACTCCCACATTCATTGAGCTGTATGCACACCCACTTTGCACAGTTGAGTCAGTTTCTTCTTTCCTTAATGATCATCAATCCTAGACAAATTCAATTCAGTCAAACATCAGTATTATGGATAGTAGATTAGGCATCCCAACATGGTCTAGACTAGCTTTAGGTAAACACACACTAAAGTGAACTATTTCATAAAATGACAATCTTAGAAATAATCATTTGCTTACAGTCTTATACTTTTGTAGAATATGGTTAAAATCAAATGCATCATGGGAACAAACATGTGATGTGAGCAAAGGCTTATATAATTTAACATTGTCCTTCACAACACACAGCACAGTGCTCCTTAGCAACCAAACTCCTTCTCTTGAACCCCAAGAAGGGAATCCCCCAAATATAATTTGAGCACTTGAGTATCCACATTCATGTGGCATATTGTGACTCCTGACGATGTACTTTTGGTCAATACTGTTGTTATGCCTTTAAATGGAGTTTTCTCGATGCTTTTTTATTAGATTTCTAGCAATTGCTTTTATTGAGCTTCACATTTTCTCCTATCCTCAGATTCCCTTACATTCTCTATCAGTCACCTATAGCCATAAGCCTGGGAATATCTTTAGAGAGATACAATCTGAGCAAGTAAGAAGAATAAACATCCTTTGTTTGGGGGAGTTTGATCTAAGCTGATGAAAAATTTTGTAAGGATTGTTCATTGCAGAATTAGGAGAACGTGAAACACTGCCAAGCTGCCTCTAACTGCTGTTTCACACACTTATCCAATAAGTGCCTTTGAACACTTCCTAGTCACCAGGCACTGAAAAAAGTGATAGAAGGAGTGTGGAAACAAAATAAGTGATCTATCTTCTTCAAAGAGATTGCATTCCCAATGAGGTCATAAACAGTGACAGAAATGAGCATGTAACATCTTTTCAGGAAGCAGATGTGTTTCATGAAGTAGAACAAGCTACAGAAAGAATGCCATCGAAGTTGAAGGCTGATGATTTCTTATCAATATATTTGCATCAGTCCATTCACACTGGGTTTTCAGAAACTTTGTTTTCAGAAGCAGAGTCCTAAAGAAAATAAGGAAGCAAGTCTGGAGAATGATCTTTCAAGGGAAATGGAAAGTTAATGCAAATGCCTTATGGTGAAAATAAACGAGATAACTAGAACAAAATATAAAAGGGAAAGAAAGAGTTGAGATCCTAAGTAATTAGCAGGTTTTTTTTAAAAAACTAGTTGAGTTGCATGCACTCCAGGGAATATTTAACTCATTTAGCCCTGTAACTTGCCAAATCTTAGCCTAGGTGGAGAAGCTGAGAGTCATGAAAGGAAACTATTTTGCAGTGCTGCAGTGAGACTAGGAAAAAAGAAAATTTCCAACAAAGAAGTGCCATATAAGTTTGCTGTTTTCTGTTAACATGTCTCTGTTAATATAATAGAAAAAGAGGAATCAAGGTCAGATTAATCTGAAGCCTGAAATCTCTCGCTCTCCTTGCCTCCTCTCCTGGAACATCCAACTGAGTCCAGCTAGGCACTAAAAAGACGCTTCTGAAATAAGAAAAAAGTGAAATCCTAGGACTAGGGAAGTCAAGAACAACTATCCTTTTTGTCACATGCATGCCCTCAATCAAAGAGAGGATTTTAGACCAATATTGAATCACAAAACATGGCAAATAATGGACTTTGTGGGGCTTGAATGTTAAATAAGGTACTATAAATGAGTAAGAGTTTTGAAAATAGTCTCTGAACACAGGTTAAGTTTGCAGAAATGATGTACCACCTAAGAGACGTGATTAATTCAGAACTTTGTGAACAAAAGCAAGAGCTGTGCAGTTACGTAGGAAGCAATCACTGTTGCACATTCTGTAATCACTCAAGCAAAACACTTAGTTTCAGGGGAAATTAAGCATATATTTATTTGAAGGAACAACATGGCTTTATACTGTAGAGTTAGGTTCAATACATAATAAAACAATATTGTACTTAATTTCCTGTTTTGGAATTTACTTATTAAAAATAATGAAGTACTGAAGTTTGAAAGCTTCTCTCGCCCACTTCCCCAACCCAATAATTGAGAAAACATTAGCAAATTTAGAAATTACATGTTGAGATAATGCTAGTCTTGCTAATTCTATAGCTTTATTCAACTGAATGAACTTGACATTATAAACACTACTTTGAAGCAAATTCTTCAGTTAGTTTTATGTTATTTTTTATTGGATATTTTATTATTTACATTTCAGATGTTATCCCCTTTCCTTATTTCCTCCTCCCAGAAACTCCCTACCCCTTCCCCCTCCTCCTGCTTCTATGAGGGTATGCCCCCATCAACCCACCAAAACTCACCTCCCTGCCCTCTAATTCCCCCACACTGGGTCATGCAGCCTTCACAGGATCAAGGACTTCCTCTCCTACTGATGGCCAACAAGGCCATCCTCCACTACATGTACAGCTGGAGCCATGAGTCATTCCCTCTATGTTCCCAGGCTGGTGGTTTAGACCCTGGGGGCTCTGGTTGGTTGGTATTGTTGCTCTCCCCATGGGGCCTCAAACCTTTTCAGTCCTTCAGTCTTCTCTCTTACTCTTCTATTGGGAACCCCTTGATCCATTCAATGGTTAGCTGCAAGCATCTACCTCTGTATGTGTCAGGCTCTGGCAGACCTCTAAGGAGACAGCTATATCAGGCTCCTGCCATCACATACTTGCTGGCATCCACAAAAGTATCTGCCTTTGGTGACTGTAAATGGGATGGATACACAGGTGGGGCAGTCTCTGGACAGCCCCTCCTTCAGTTTCTGTGCTATCCATTGTCTCCATATTTGCTCTGTATTTGTGAGTATTTTGTTACTCCTTCTAAGAAGGACCAAAGCACCCACATTTTGGTACTTTGGTCTTCCTTCTTTATGAGCTTCATGTGGTCTGTGAGTTGTATCTTGGGTATTGTAAGCTTTTGGGCTAATATCCACATGTCAGTGAATACATACCATGTGTGTACTTTTGTGATTTGGTTACCTCAGTCAGGATGATATTTTCTTTTATTTTTTAATTCGATATTTTATTTATTTAAATTTCAGATGTCATTACCTTTCCCAACCCTGCCCCATTAATCATTAATCCCTATCCCATCCTTCCCCCTCCTTTTTTTTATGCTGTTTAAATTACCTGCAAGTATTAAGGTCAGTTCTAAGTTGAGGAATTAGCAATATAATAAATGCAAATAGTCAAGGAACAAGCAAGAAAATAAATCCAGATAGTCAAAGAACAAGCAGGACAATAAACAGAGTCCCTTGATCACTCTTGTGATCACTATTTCTAAGGGCTTATCAGGATGACCAAATATCTGAGCCTACTTCCCTGTCCTAGCCCAAAGTCATTTTCATGCCTGAAGCCTACTTCTTTGTTCTAGCTTAAGATTTAGATTCCTGCCTGTAATTACTTCTTTTTTCTAGCCTAAGATTTATATTCCTGCCTGAAATTACTTCTTTGTTCTAGCCTAGGATTGAGATTCCTGCCTGAAATTGCTTCTTTGTTCTAGCCTAATGTCAGATTCCTGCCTGCAGTCCATTTCTTTGTCCTTGTTCGGTCAGATTCCTTCCAAGCAGCCAATTTCCTTGTCCTTGGCCAATGTCAGATTACTGCCAGGCAGCCCCAAAAGGTCTCTGCCTCTCCCCCTTTTTTTTATTGTATAAACAAGACTGAGCCAGTCTTAAGTGGTTCTGACAAGAATGTCTTCCTTACCCATTGTGAGATATGCATTATCAAAAGCAATGAATTTCTGTCTTAGGTTGATAAGGCTCTGCAGAATTTTACCAGTCCTTGGCTTACCAGCCTGTTAATTTAATAACTCTGTCTGGGGGGTTCATTTTCAATTTCAAGTCATGTACTTTGGCTGACAACATGTTGATGTTTTCAGAGACAGGCTTTAACATGATGGGTAGGAATAAAAGGATTCTCAGGACAAAAAGGGCTAACATGATCAAGCTATATATGCCATTTTTGAGGTTTGACCAAAAAGGAAATACTGACTTCAAGCCATGGATAATTTTATCATCATTATCTGCAGCATCAAAGTTCAGCAGAGCAGCATTCTTTTATGATAGCAAGAGATAAAGTTGGGACAGGATCTGGATTTCAAACAAGTGTTAGTGCATGTGTTAAGGCTCTTTTAATTGTCAAGTTAAAATTACTTTTGTCTGTTCTACAGAATTTATTGTAAGTTGCATTGACTGGTTACTTTCTAATTGTGTTAGTGTGTTGAAACCTGGCATGTCTGTTACAGGAGTCTATCAACCAGCTTTTGTCTTACTATACTGAGTATTAGAAAACCTTCATTTTCTGAAAAAAGGCTTACAAGTGCTGAAAGAAGTGAGTTAGGCTTTCAGCAGATGCAAAAGTGTAGTGGGCTTCATTAGTGCTATTACAACAGCTTTAAATACATTAATTGATAGCACCACTGCTTCTGCAATTGCTTTGACACAAGAAGTTAAGACAGCTACTTTTATTAACCATTTAGCAAAAAAAAAAATGTTACTAATGTGTTGAGTATACAATAGGATTTATACAGGTGTTTTGAACAATGGATTGATGCTCTATATCCTCTTCAAATTATTGGAAGGAGGTTCAGGGTTTAAGCGTTAGGAGCCATCTCGAGTATCATGGAAATACCATTGGAGTTGTATTACTTCTAAAATTTACAATGATAGTCATTCTAATTAGAAAATAGTTTAAAGACACTTGTAGTGTATTTGGCATAATTCTAACAACTCTCAGGATGATATTTTCTAGTTCTATCCATTTGCCTAAGAATTTCATGAGTTCATTGTTTTTCTTTTTTTTTTTTATAGATATAAATTTACTCTAGGAATTATCCATCACAAAGATAAAAGAAATAATAACAGAGAACTCGATAGGTAGATTAACAAAGATATTTGTGTATAGGCATATATCCATAATATAATGATAAAGAGATACTATGATAGAGTCAATCATCAAGTCTTCAATAGCTCTTATAGTATAAGCACAGTTTCTTTTAATATTCATTATTTATTCCCTTTAACCTCTGTGATTACCTTAATTGACTCTGGTTATCTGCCTTGTAGCTAAGCTAAAATAGCATTCCTGAAAGATCTAGGTCATCAGCGGTCCTGTGTTGACTGGAGTTTTTGTATGTATGTGTGTATGTATGTATGCATGTATGTATGTTTCTTTGTTGGTTTGTTTGTTTGTTTCTAATTTTCCACTGAATTTACTGGTAGGACTTAGTAATACTGAAAAACACCATAAGGATTTCTCTGAGCTACAGACATATTCTTTATATCTTTATATTCTTTATATCTACTGTGGAATTACATTCAAGTTTCTCCTTAGTTGTCAGGATCAATTACTTCAGTCTTTAAAGCAACTCCCATTTTTGGGGGTGGGGGGCATTTATTTCAAATTACCAGGAGTTTAAACATCCCAGATTTCAGCATTAATGTCTAATGAAATTAAATTATTGAGGTGTCTCCTGTTGGAATAAGTTCCTTTATGGGTAGGACTTTTAGGCTTTAAGAGCACAGGGTAACAGATACAGAAAACAGAACGTTTACTATTGAGTTGCTATGAAAAGCAGTGTCATCAGTCACATTTCAAACTATTGAGTCCTATAAATTAGCTGCCTCCAGAGATCTTGAGTTCATTGTTTTTCATAGCTGAGTGTCCTACATCCTATAGAGGGCTATTATCCAAAATATACAAAGAACGCAAGAAATTAGACTCCAGACAAACAAATAACCATATTAAAAATGGGGTACAGAGCTAAATAAAGAATTCTCCACTGAGGAAACTAGAATGGCTGAGAAACACCTAAAGAAATGTTCAACATCCTTAGTCATCTTGGAAACGCAAATCAAAACAACCCTGAGATTCCACCTCACACCAGTCAGAATGGCTAAGATCAAAACCACAGTTGATGGCAGATACTAGCGAGGATTTGGAGAAGAGGAACATTTCTCCATTGTTGGTGGGATTGCAAGATGGTACAACCACTTTGGAAATCAGTCTGGCGGTTCCTCAGAAAATTGGACATAGTATTACCTGAGGACCCAGCTGTACCACTCCTGGGCATATACCAAAAAGATGCTCCAAAATATAACAAGGACATATGCTCCACTATGTTCATAGCAGCTTTATTTATAATAGCCAGAAACTGGAAAGAACCTAGATGCCCTTCATCAGAGGAATGGATACATTTACAGAATGGAGTTTTATGGTATTTTAAGCGCATGGAGGGTGCTTTGAATTCATTTGATGAAAGTGTTCAATCAACATAGATGATAACAATGATTTGATCTTTAAATCATAAACAGCAAAATTTGCCATAACCAATTTCAAGTTAAGCACCTACATGTCACATCAAATTGCATGATAGAAATGAGTCACTCATAAGACTAATTGGGAAGCACAATTTGGTAACACAAATTCTCTTTCCCATGAAGCTTGAAGTCACACCTATCATGAAATTCACTCATATAACTGACATATAAGACTTTATTACACAATACATTTATGAGTATCATTTTAACCTGGATGAAGGTGCTCAAGATCTAGTACACAATAGTTAATAAACATTTGCTTAGTGAAAGAAAAATCCCCTCCAGAAGTTATAATCTAAGACTGGCATCTCTAACCATTAAATGGATACCAATGATTCCAATACATCAATTTCTAAAATTTGATCATTTGTATCAGAGTATAAATACCCATGACTATATTTATTCTATATGGTGCTAAGAAGTATAAAAATTCTAACAGAACAAGAACAATCTAGGATGAATCACAAATAGAAAGAAGACTCAAACCCATTTCTAATAATTCCATTAATATGTGTGCTGACTGATGGAATTAGCCCCTAAAACTGGTTGAAAATTTGAAATTAGTTGTTTGTACTTTCTTCCTTTGTAGTGGTGCTATTTGGACGTGAGAATTATTTGGTTTAGATATATGAACAAACATTCAAAAATATTTTATTTTATGTGGTTTGTCTGAAGATGCATGGTCAATATATGGCAGATAGTTACAAGAAGGCAGCTCATCTTCTTAGAATTATGAGTAACTAGGAAAATATAATTTTTCCCTACTACCACTATTTAAAATAATAAAATAATGTCATAAATACAAGTAGTGCTAAGGTTACTTTAACATTGAGATTTTATCTCCTCAATATTAAAGTGAGGCTTTCTTGCAGGATGATTTCCAAACTTGTTCTCTGTTCTACACTTATTTTGAGTTGGCACCCATATAAACATCTGTCCTAACCATGATCCTAAGACCTGCATTTATTGGTGAGATAATTTGTTGCTTTTAGGTTAGAACTGAATCTCTAAAATCAAAACTTACTGGAATATTACTTAAACACTTCTAATCTTTTCTAGAAGATATGGATATGTAAATAATAAATTATATGGAAATTAAACAAACAGTTAAAAATCCATTTAAAAATTAACCAGTAGATTTTTGTGATTAAACACAGAAAACAGAAACAGCATTTGTTTTTAGTTAAATGTATCAGAGAGTACATTTAAAGAGCTATGGTCAATGTTATTCCAGGAATAAAATATTACAATAATAAATGAAGTAGAGATTTATGCCCAGAAATATACTCAGCTTGGACCAAAAGGCCAGGATGATAAGAGCCAAAAAGGCAAATCAAGAAATGACTCAGTCTAGGCTACAGTGAAAAGAAAACAAAATTGTTGACATAGAGTTTGGTTAAAAATTACTAAAGACAGAAGCCCAGTATGGTTCTAATATGAGTGGAAGAAATAATGGTAGTGGCACTATTTTTGAAGAAGCCATACAAAAATGAAAGATTTTATAGAGCATCAAGCACTCAGTTTTTAAATGAGTTTATCATATAATATATGTAATTACTCTGTTCTCTGTCTATAAGCTAAAACTGCCTTTTACAAAATTGAGGCTGGCTAAGAGAGTTGTGTAACTATAGAGCTTATGTCTTTGAATTAATCATAGAGTATATACAAACATGACTGTGAAGAGTCTAGGGATTTGCACTCTAGCATTGCATAATGAAGACCTCTGGTTCTGCCAAATGAATAAATATTTCCTACTGGCACTTCTTTACTTGAACTGTGTTTGTAGGGTTTTTTTTTTTTTTAATGTTTTCAACATGGCCTGTGATTATGCTACATTTAATTAACTAAAGCTCATTTTAATAGTTGCTCCATTTTCATTTTCTTGAATCTTGAGTGACACATTCTGTTCCCTTGATAAGATTAAGCTTAGAAAGCTGCTGACATTGACATCAATGTTTGCTTGCATTCATGTTTCTAAATCTTATCAGTGTCCATATCTCAAAATAACAGAGCTCTAACTTTTACAGAGACAGGATAAACCTCAGGTGCAAAATAGGAACAATGTTGTTAAAAACTAATTTCACATTTCCTGCCATTTTATTTGAATGTGTCTTGGTGCTTTCACAAGCTTATAATTAACATTTTCAAATTTAATTCCTCTTTTGGAGTATACTTTTGGAGAGTAGCTCTTCTCTTCATTGTCAACTTGGTATATCGTCAGTAAATATGCAGAAGGGTACAAATCTCATTTTCTAAATTGATTACCTATGAGTGCACTGAAATTATTAAAACCAAAAGGAATCGGTACACTTTGCTGACAATAGGAATGCAGAAATGATTAGAAACTGTTATTATCATCAACAAAGCTTATCATCTAATTTAATCTAATACTACCTGAAATCTATTTCTTAAAATTGCAAGGGACACTGGATCTTAAATTTACATAATGTCTCAATTATAGTTAAAGCGGAGAGGGGGGGGGTTGAAATTCATAGATGGGTTGATCCATGTTATTTTTTTACCTGAATAAAACCCACACTTTCTTGATCACAGTTCTATCTCTCTGCTCTTATTGACTCTCTTTCTCTTTCCCCTTAGCATGAGTTTGAACTTTTAAAATCAATTGGAAGTTACATAAATATGGCATTTTCTTCTTGTCCATCTACCTCTTCCATTGTCTTGATTCTCTCTTCTTACTGACTCCCTTTCTATGTCCTCTCCATTGTCTCCTTCTGTTTTCATGTCACGAGAATCCTATTACTTTTGCTTTGCTGCACTTGCTTCCTCCCCTATTAACAGACTTTCTTCTTTCCCATGGTCTCCTCTTTTATTTTATGACACATGTATATACACACACTCAAATTCAACATTAAATCTAGAGTTTCCATATAAGAATGCATATGTAGTGTTTGACTTTCTGAATTTGACTAATTTCCCCTTGACAGAATTTTAAGATTTTTAACTTTACATAATTTCACAGAAAAAAAAAATGTTGAGAATTCTTGTCTGGTACATTGTGAAAATAAATTTTAAAAGATAAAAACATGAAATTATTTCTTCCTTCTGCATCAGATCTGTCAAAAACAGTTATCTAACACCTGCATATAACTAGGAAAATTACTGGGACATGGTTGGTACTATCTAATGGTTATAAAAATATTGTTATAGAGTAATTCTGTTTTCAACTTTTTAAAATGATTGTCACATTTAAAGTTAACCATTCTTTTGTGAAAATGTTAATACATTCCAGAAATCTTTGCTGTATTTCCTGTTTATTGTTAATATTAATAATCAAGAGGCAATTGAAATGTCTTGTTTTAAATATCATAAATTCTGTTTGTGCTAATCTAGAACTCCCATACCAAATTTTTGATCAATTTAATTTCTCAGTACTGTTCTTGTATATAGCAGAAATGTTATAGATGATTAATTTCCAAATTAAGGCTTTTACAATTTTTAGCTAGATTTTTAGGAAGATGACTGCATTGTAAAGAAGAGCAAAGGACCTTGCTATCTTCCAATACAAGACCTGTATAGTTTGTCTCCCCTACATATACTAGAGTTGGCTCACCCCAAAGGATGTTGTTAATCATGTTTAACCATCTTAAGCTTCTTCAAGAAGTAGAATATTTGCAGAGTTTTAAACAGTACTGTTTAGGCAGGACTTTACTCATCAATAATTTAAAAGCTCAGTCAAAATTCTCTAAACAAAAGTTATCAATGTTTGTTTAATTATGTTTTATCCAGCCAACCCATTAACCTAATAGGCAGTTTGATATAAATTAACTATCCTCTGAGGAATATAATTTCTACTTTAAACTCTTAAGGAGCATGTTGGTACTACAATTTACATTTTCTAAGTTATCATATTAGAACTTGAGATCATTGTCTACTTTTTGTGTTAGTGTTGCTCATAATTGTGTGAATCAATAATAAATTAGCATGAAATAGCAATTCTATCATGTCAGCAGGCCTGAAGGTCACTCTAAATGATTTATGTCTGAGAAAATTAGTATAGATTTTATGATTTATTTAGGTGACTTCTGAGTACAGAGGCTAAGAATTCCTCAAGTTTTTCAGGGTACTCAATATCTGTACTTACCAAAAATATTATGTAATAAATGTAATTTATAATGAAAGTCAAAACAGTAACAGTCTTCTATTTTTTCATAGCCACATCTTTGATTATTCATTTCTTCAACATGTGTTAATTTTCTATCTAGTACTGAGCACTATGCTAGGTAAAGGCCTATGTAGAAATCTGGACCACAGATTCTGTCTAAATGATTAGTGAATAAAAAGAAGCACCAACAAGAGAAAAATTGAAACATATTAGGCACTATAAGAAAGATGAAATGTGCCATAAAGCACAGAGAATAAAACAACAAAGACTTTTTTTCATACCAAAGCTAAGTCCAACAATCAACATAGTGCAGAGGGTATCTTTTGAAGCTACATAGAAGAAAGAAAAATCTTTCATACTCTCTTAGTTTGCTCTCTATCACTATGATAAAACATTGAACAAAACTAACTTAGTGAGAGAGGCTAGAGAGTTGGCTCAATAGTTAAGAGCATTTGCTATCCTTTCAAAGGTCCTAGGTTCAATTTCCAGCACTCTCATGGTGCTCACAACCATCTGTCACCCCAGTTGCAGGGGATCTAATGCCCTCTGCTGGCCTCCACAGGCACTGCACATGTGGTATATAGAAGATACACACAAACAAAGTACCGAAGACAAAAAATTAAATTAAAATTAAAGACAAATTGGAATCCCCAGACCATAGCTCCAACTACATATGCAGCAGAGGATTGGGTTATCTGATATCAATGGGAGGGGAGGCCCTTGATTTGGTGGTGGATTGACGACTTGGCATGGGCGTATGCTGGAGTGGTGAGGCAGGTGTGGGTGAGTAGGTAGAGGAGCACCCTCTTAGAGGGGAGGTAGGATGGGATGGAAGGTTTGCAGAGAGGAGACTACTTAGAGGAACAACATTTGAAATGTAAATAAATAAAATAGCCAATAAAGATGTTGGAGAGGAAACGGTTTATTTGGCTTACAAATACTGATCATATGCTGTCATTGAGGGAAGTCAGGGGAAAACCTCAAACAAAAGCAGAGGCAGGAATCATGCTAAACTGCTGCCTACTGTTTTGCTCACCTTGCTTTCTTTTACAGCCTAGGGCCCACCGGAAGTTCCACTGTGGTACCTTGTACACATCACAGAGTTCTCCCATATCAAAAGTCAAGAAAATTCCACCCAAGTATACCTATGGTTTAATCTGATGGTAGCTTTTCCTCTATTGAAGTTCCATCAAGCCAGGAGACTCTGGTTTGTGGCAAGTTGACAAAATTAATCAGTACAATTAACCTCATAATTTTGCAGAAGATTTATCACCAAATATATTAAAGCTATGTTCCAAACATTGAAATCTCACAAATACTCTGAAGCTCTAAGTTCCTATAGTCTGAAAAAATAAAATTGTTTTCTGATAATATGAGGATCAGAGAAGAACCATACCAGTTTTTTTCTACTTTGTAAAGCATTTCATTGAAGGCTCCATGAATGCAGTCAGAATATTCTCTTGAAATACCTTTTCTGTTCTCATTTTACACGATGGAACATTCTGGAATCTTTCCCTACTCTTATTTCCATTCCAAATTACTTCTCTTTATTAGAATTAAACATTCAGTCCATTTGAAAAGATATGACAGAAAGTGTAGGGAAAGATGTCTAGCCTTTCATTTAATGCTAATCAACAACAGAAATTCACCAAGAGCTTCCCCTAATCACTTTCCTCTTTTTAATTCCAATGCCTCTTTATTTTCAATTGTACAACATAAAAATGTATTTTATGTTACAAATAAACTGTTAAAGTTTTATTTATTTTAATAGTTTCTTGCTTTTCATATCCTTTACTCTTCCACCAGCTGCAAAAACATTTGTAGCTGTAGGTGACAGTTGGTGGGGAGCACTTGCCCCTAGTTCTGAGTTCTGACTGATCCCCAGAATTGAATTATATGATTCTGAAAACATTCTCTCTTTTCATTGCTTTTATGCAGATTTCACAACTTGGATGAGTGGTTGAGTGGAAATATACAATGATATGTATGCATTAATTTAAAATAATTTCAAAACATTTCAAAACAAACAGCTTTAATAATCAATTTTGATATAAAATATAAATTATATTAAGACATTTCTATCATATTAATGACACACATCGTGGTTCTGTCTGTAAAGAGATTCTTAGTAATAATTAAGGAGAAACATCTTGCTAAATATAGGCAACACAAACACATGAGATTTGGACTGAATGAAAGAACCATATAGACATTGTCACTTCCCTTTTTCATTACTTGTTCTGCTGAGATGTGAGGAAGAGAGGAGCCGAAACCATTTGCTCTTGTGATGGAGAACAGTGTGCAACTATGCCCTTCCTACTGTATCCTCTCAATATGTGAGCCAAAATATCCCTCTCTTCCCATAAGTTTCATCTGCCTGGTACTTTATCACAACAATGAGGCGAGTAACTACTATAACAGCCTACTTAAATTTGATTCTTCATCTATATACATAATTATATCCTGATAGACAAGTTCATTATCTCTGGATTAAAAATAGGAAGATGTTTGACTTTATAAATGTTATTGGTGATGGTGATTATAATAAAAGCATTATGTACTTCCAGTCTGCGACAATGCCCTGAGCAGACCTAGCGTGCCAACTCTGCACCAAATCCCAGAGCCCCCAGAGGAGACTG
Organism: Mastomys natalensis; assembly: GCA_021653895.1. Lineage (NCBI taxonomy): Eukaryota > Metazoa > Chordata > Mammalia > Rodentia > Muridae > Mastomys > Mastomys natalensis. Next base: position 43,398 of record JAJTUV010003478.1, read on the forward strand.
GACCCCCAGGAGCTCTAACAAGCCCAGGTAAGGAGGCCATGACACCCCTCCCTCCAAACAAAAACTAACTGGGACCAGCGGGGACCCAGGAACTCCCTCCCAGCAAGTGGCATGGGCTTCTTCCAGTCAGGGCCTGTGGCCTGAGCAGACCTAGGGCCCCAGCTCTGTACCAAATCCCAGAACCCCAGAGGAGACTGGACACCCAGGAGCTCTAACAAACCCAGGAACATAGGAGCATAGGAGCATAGGATCACAGGATCTCAGGAGCTTAGTCACACCAGGATTTCAGGATCCCAAAATTACCCTGACTCCTAGGAGCTCTTAAACCCAGGATCTCAGGATCACAAGATCACAAAGACAGATGGACTCTGAGGAGATCTGACACAACCAAGATAACAGGAGACAGGCTCCAGTCAGAGACAGTGAGTGGAGGTAGCAATAGAGATAATCAAATGGCAAAAGGCAAACACAAGAACATGAGCAACAAAAACCAAGGTTACTTGGCATCATACGAATCTAGTTCTCCCACCATACCAAGGCCTGAATACCCTCTGACACTGGAAAAGCAAGATACTGATTTAAAATCACTTCTCATGTTGATGATAGAGGACTTTAAGAAGGACATAAATAACTCCTAACACAAAATATGCAGGAAATCCAGGACATAATGAGAAGACCAAACCTAAGGATAATAGGTTTAGAAGAGAGCGAAGAATCCCAACATAAAGGGTCAGTAAATATCTTCAACAAAATTATAGAAGGAAATTTACCTAATCTAAAGAAAGAGATGCCCATGAACATACAAGAAGCCTACAGAATGCCAAATAGACTAGATCAGAAAACAAATTCCTCTTTTCACATAATAATCAGAACATCAAATGCACAAAACAAAGAAAAGATATTGCAAGCAGTAAGGGAAAATGGTCAAGTGACTTATAAAGACAGACCTATCAGAATTACACCAGAGTTCTCACTAGAGTCTATAAAAGCTAGAAAACCTGGACAAATGTCATACAGACCATAAGATATAAACAAATGCCAGCAAATATCTCAATACCATAGATGGAGAAACCAAGATATTCCATGACAAAACCAAATTTACACAATATCATTCCACAAATTCCAGCCCTACAAAGGATAATAGAGGAAAAATTACAACACAAGGAGGGAAATTATACCTTAGAAAAAGTAGGAAAGTTATCTTTTTCCAACAAACCCAAAAGAAGATAGCCACACAAACATAACTCCAACTCTAATAACAAAAATAACAGGAAGCAACAATCACTTTTCGTCATTATCTGGTAACATCAATGGAGATAGACTATTGGACTGGATATGTAAATAGGACCCAGTATTTTGCTGAATATAGGAAACAAGCCTCAGTGGCAAAGACAGACACTACCTCAGAGTAAAGGGCTGGAAAACAATTTTCCAAGCAAATGATCCTAAGAAACAAGTTGGAGTAGCCATTCTAATATCAAATAAAATTGACTTTCAGCCAAAAGTTATCAAAAAAGATAAGGAAAGACACTTCAAACTTGTCAAAGGAAAACTCAACCAACATGAACTCTCAATTCTGAACATCAATGCTCCAAATGCAGGGGCAACCACATTCATAAAAGAAACTTTACTAAAGCTCAAAGTACACATTGCACCTCACACAATAATAGTGGGAGACTTCAACACCCCATTTTCATCAATGGACAGATCATGGAAACAGACATAGTGAAACTAAGAGAAGTTATGAACCAAAAGGATTTAGCAGATAACTATAGAATATTTCATTTAAAAACAAAAGAATATAACTTCTCAGCACCTCAAGGTAACTTCTCCAAAATTAACCTTATAATGGGGCAAAAAACAGGCTTCAACAGATACAAGAAAACTGAAATAATCCTATCAGATCACCATGGACTAAGGCAAGTTTTCAATAATGACAAAGTCAACAGAAAGCCCATATGCATCTGGAAACTGAACAACTGAACTCGATGGTAACTTTATAAGGGAAGAAACAAGGAAATTAAAGACTTTTTAGAATTTAATGAAAATGAACACACATCATAGTAAAACTTGTGGGGAAAAAATGAAAGCAGTGCTAAAAGGAAAACTCATACTTCTAAGTACCTACAAAAAGAAATTGGAGAGAACATACACTAGCAGCTTGACAGTACACCTGAAAACTCTAGAACACAAAGAAGCAAATACACCTGAGAGGAGTAGATGGCAGGAAATAATCAAACTCAGGGCTGAAATCAACCAAGTAGAAACAAAAAGAACTATATAAAGAATCATCAAAACCAGGAGCTGGTTCTTTGAGAAAAACAATAATCAGACATTGGCCAAGGACAAGGAGATGGGCTGCTTGGCAGGAATATGACATTGGCCAAAAACTAGAAAGTGGGCTTCAGGCAGGAATCTGACATTAGACTAGAACAAAGAAGTAATTTCAGGCAGGAATCCAAATCTTAGACTAGAACAAAGAAGTAGGCTTGAGACATGAAAATGACTTTGGACTAGGACAGGGAAGAAGGCTCAGTTATTTTGGTCATCTTGATATGCCCTTAGAAACAGTGATCATGGGAGCGATCAGGACACTGTGTTTATTGCCTTGCTTTTTCTTTGACTATTTGTGCTTCTTGTCTTCCTTATTCCTTGACTATTTGCATCTATTGTATTGCTAGTTCTTCAACCTGGAACTGACCTTAATACTTGCATGTAATTAAAATGGTATAAAAGTAAATAGGAGGAGGGGGGATGGGCTAAGGGGTTTGTAGGGGTAGGGTGGGGAAAGGGGATGACATCTCAAATGTAAACAAATAAAATATCCAAGAAAAAGAAAAAAAAAAAAAAAAAAAGAAAAGCATTACAACTTTCTAGTCCTCCAAGTTGAAAAAAATACTTTAATTGAAAATATGTGTGCATTTTTCTGGTTGTCAACTTATTAAAAATAAATTACAGATGCTTAAGAGAGTAACCTAGATTTTTCCAGTCATTTTTTTCTATATGGAATTCTAAGTCACAGATACAAATGCTTTCAACTATTACAACTGACTGAAACAACTTGCTGCGTATATATATTTATTATTGAATCAAGGATCATTGCTTAGGATTCTGTTCAGTCATAATCACAAGCAACTAATAGCAGAGCCATGTAGAATTCACAAATGGGAGATAATTTGATACAAAATGATAAAATTAGATATTTTAGCAATGGTAAGTATAAGTAAATCCCTCACAAAGTAATACATAATAGTTCCAGTTTCAGGATAAATGAAAAAAATAATCATAAAAGAAGTTTATAAAGAAGAAATCCCAGCACTTGAGAGGCAGAGGCAGGCGGATTTCTGAGTTCAAGGCCAGCCTGGTTTACAGAGTGAGTTCCAGGACAGCCCGGGCTACACAGAGAAACCCTGTCTCGAAAAACCAAAAAAAAAAAAAAAAGAAAGCTGTGAACAAAACGTGAGGTCCTTTGACTAGGTGTTTCTTTGGGACATGATAAGCAATATCATGCAAGATTTTGGACCTAAGCTAATTAGTATGAAAAGATATCAGAACTATTAAGATTGTCATTTTGTCAGTCATTTTTGATTAAAAGTGACTATCACTAGAATTCAAAGCAAATGTCTTTGTAAAATGGAGCAGAACAAAATAGCCCTGTTCAGTCAGTTGAAGACTCCTCAGGCCCTTTGGTCAAAAGATAGTGTGTTTCATTTAAGATTCTGGAAACTGGGAGAATAATGTATATTAGATGCAGAAGTCACCTATGCCCAACAAGTTCACAGGAAAAAAAATGCTCCATCTAAACAAAACAAGTACATTTTTTGATTATTGGAAAATTTTTGAGAAAGAACTTAGCCATGCACTTCCTGCCCAGATCAAGATAATCTGGGTGGGAATCCGGATTGATCCTGTCATGCACTTGAGACTATTCCTGTTAAATGAGGATGCCAATTAGGAGAGAAATCATAGTAAAGACAATGTTAAGAATATTTTTTGAAGAAAGAAGTTTGTGGCAACGATCATGACTAAATACAGAAACAAAATAAGCAGAAAGCAGAAGGACCAAGGTAAACAGAGCATCTTAGGTTCCCATTTGCATTAAGGTACTACCACACTTGGGTTTCTCGAACAGACATTTGGGCTAACATTTTGTGGCATAAACAGTGTTTTGTCCAGAAGTAGAAGTATTAAGGGAAAATGTGTTTGATGAGCTTCAACAACTCATGGCAATAGAATGCTATGCCATCCATCATTCTTCTGCTGAGATGTTGATCTGTATGTACAGACTTTGATTTATGTGTGCTACTGTCTAGGTACCTCCTTGCTCCAGTGTTACATTTTATATTACTGAGTTTCTTATTCTTCATTTCACTGTAATAAGTTACTCCTTGTTTTCTGTCAAAGTTCTTTAGACATTAAGTTTCAATATCAGTTCAATTAAACCTAATAAAAGTGTTGTTTTAAAAGATGAATCAATTGACAAATAGCATAATTTTGATTGTGCATTGCTATGCTTTTTGCATATTATATTGTTGGTTTTATGCATTATTTGGTCTTAAAGTCTTTTTATTTGAAATTCTTATGTATGGACAATGAAATATGATTATATCTATTACTCATCTCTAAAATTCCCATCTTCATTGTTCTGTTTTGTCTTGTTTTGATAACCCCTATGCTTCATTAGTGCTGCCCATATGTGGATGGGTGATGAACCATCCACTGTAACATAAGAAATTTATCAATGTCACATCCTTATTAAAGAACCGTTTTCTCTCTCTCCCAGAAACTACTCACTGCCAATAGTAATCTAGTATTGGTTGGTGCCTGGAGATCACTTACTCCACTTCTGCCAGGATTTTCACTGTCTTAATTCTTAATAGTACTGGGACAGATAACTATAGTTACTGAGTCGATGAGTATGATGCCATGTAATACATAGAAGAGAATTTTCATGTCACTTTTCACCATTATTTAACTCTTAAGTCTTTTTTTTAAATTTTGGCTCCTCTTCCAAAATGTTTACTGAGACTCAGGAGTATGAATTAGGGATTGTAGATATGCTATTTATGGCTGAGTAGTCAATCTCTTATACTAGCATTTTGACCACTTATACATATCTTTGTTTACTACTGTCTACATCTTAAAGAATCTTCTCTGAACAAGGCTGAGAGCAGCCAGATCTATGGGTATGGACTCAAATTAGTAATGAGAGGAAAATAACCACTCTGCTAAAAGTTATCTACAGATTCAAGGAGATCCTAATAAAAACCCCAAGACAAGTTTTCACAGTCCTAGTGGGTAAAAAAAATAGAAATTTGTAAGGAGGCAAAAACAAAACAAAACAAAACAAAATAGGATAACTAGAGTGGTCCTGAACAAAAAGCAGACCTAATTTCAAACAATAGTACAGAGATACAATAATAAAAATAGCATAGTACTGGCACAAAAACAAACAAGTCCATATAATACAAGTAAGGATCTAAGTAAAGTTATACACAACAACAGTTACCTGATTTTTGACAAAGATGCCAAAAAATACATTAGAAAGGCCAGCATTTTTGCCAAAATTTTTGGAAAACTAGTTTTTAATATGCAGATAATTGAAGCTATATCTCACCATGAACAAAACTCATTTCTAAATGCATCAACAACATTAACATAAGACCTACCTATATCCTGAAATTGTTAGCAGTATATGTAGACAGAATTCTTCAACTTGTAGACACAGATACTGATTTTCTAAGTAAGATTCCATTAGCACATAAAATAAGATCTGCTATCAAATATGGTATCTCACAAAACTAGAATGTATAGTACACCAGAAGGAAATGGGAAATGAATGAATAGACAGCTCATAGTACAAGAAAAAAAATATTCTTCAGCCATTAATCCCACAGAAGATTTGCATCTAAACTAAACAAATAACTTGAGAAAGTAAACATTAAGAAAATAAGCAAGACTGAAGCATCCTTATTGGCCTTTCTGCTTGTTTAAGTTCTTAAATTCTCTGGGTTTTATCCTAGGTATTCTGAATTTTTTGGCTAATAATCACTTATTAGTGAGTACATACTATGCATGTCCTTTTGGGTATGAGTTACCTCACTCAGGATGATATTTTCTAGTTCCATTCATTATTCATTTGCCAACAAACTTCATCATGTCCTCATTCTTAATAACTAAATAATATTCCATTTTGTAAACAAACCACATTTTCTGTATCCAGTCTTCTTTTGAAGAACATCTGGGTTGTTTCCAGCTTTTGGCTATTAAATAAGGCCACTATGAACATAGTGGAGCATGTGCCCCTGTAACATGGTGGAGCGTCTTTTGGGTATATGCCCAAGAGTGGTATAGCTGAGTCTTCAGGTAGATCTATTTTCAATTTTCTGAGGAACCTCCAGATTGTTTTTCAGAATGGTTGTACCTGTTTGCAATCCCATCAGCAATGGAGGAGTGTTCCTCTTTATCCACATCCTTGCCAGCATGTGCTGTCACCTGAGGATTAGATCTTAGACATTCTGTTTGTGTAAGGTGGAATCTCGGGGTTGTTTTGGTTTATATTTCCTTGATGACTAAGAATGTTGGACATTTCTTTAAGTGCTTCTTGGCTCTTCAAGATTCCTCCATTGTGCATTGTCTGTTTATCTCTGTATCCCATTTTTAAATTGAGTTATCTGGTTTTTTGGAGGTTAGCTTCTTCAGATTTTTTTTTTAATGTGTATATATTTTGGATATTAGCCCTCTATTGAATGTGAGGTTAGAGAAGACTTTTTCCCCCATTCTGTAGGCTGCTGATTTGTCCTATTGACTCTATCCTTTGCTTTACAGAAGCTTTGCAGTTTCATGAGGTCCCATTTATCAATTCTTGATCTTAAAGCCTGAGCCATTGGAGCTCTGTTTAGGAAATTATCCCCTGTGCCAATGAGTTCGAGGCCCTTTCCCACTTTCTCTTCTATTAGTTTCAGTGTATTTGGTTTTATGTTGAGGCCCTTGATCCACTTGGACTTGAGATTTGTGCAAGGTAATAATTATGGATTATTTTCATTCTCCTACATACAGACTGCCATTTAGAACAGCACAATTTATTGAAGATGCTTCCTTTTGTTCAATGTATGTTTTTGGCTTCTTTGTCAAAGATCAAGTGACCATAGATGTATTGATTTACTTGTGGGTCTTCGATTCTATTCCATTGATCAACCTGTTTGTCTCTGTATCAATACCATGCTGTCTTTATCACAATTACTCTGTAGTGTAGCTTGAGGTCAGGGGTGGTGATTTCCTCAGAATTGCTAAGGCTGGACATCGTGGGGGGTGGTATTCGAGGGTGAGGAGGTCAGGTACTGGGGAGGGTGGGTGTGGGCACAACATCATAGAGGCAGGAGGAGGGGGGAAGGGATAGGGAGTTCCTGGGAGGGAGGGGAGGAAAGGGGGTAAGGGGAAAAACATCTGAAATGTAAATAAAAGTTCCAATAAAAAAAAAAGAATTGTTTTTGATATCCTTATTTTTTACTTTTCTACATGAAATTGAGAATTGCTCTTTTCATGTCTTTGAAGGACTGTGTTGGAATCTTCATGGGGCTTGCATTGAATCCGTACATGTATAGCAATTCTTTTAAATGATTGATTTCCCCATCCAAACTTTTTGGCCATAAGAAACAAATAGCTCTTATATATCTCATTGCTATTTGTAGGCTGTACCTCAAATAGTCAATTATAATCTCATCATGTCTGCATTCAGACTGCACTTTATCAAGACATGTCTGAAGTGAAATGAGTTTTATCCCTATAATGCATGTCTGGTAGGGAATTGGTAGTAAGAAATCTTATGCTTTTCGAATTCAAAATCCTTAGTCAATTTTTGAATTTTCACAGCTCTTCCTTTGGACCATGATGACCCAATTTAATCATCCTAAGATTTGCATCTGGATTTAATTTATTTACTTTTCTCAGAAAGTATTTAAAATATAGTTCTAAAAGACCACCCTGTGAAATATACGAAAGCCTTGTGACTGTGATAAACCTGATTGTATACCTATGTACATTATTGACAATGCTTAATGGAAAAAATTAGCTGATTTCTGGAGTCCTAGTATGGTTCCGCTACTGTTATTTGACAAGTTCGAAATAAACAAGTTTGAAGGCAGATGAATAAGGACCATTACCGGCATGCTTACCAGGAATTATGTCAGGTATTACACTGGTAAACCACCTGCCTTACGCATCGCACTTTGAACCAAGTAATAAATAAATCTATTTGGTTAATCTTTAAGTATTAAGAGTCTTATTTCTACAGGGTACCAAGAGGATGGCAGGTATTGTCTGCGGTTGAGCCGAACACTATGGAGGTGGCAGATATTCCCTGGGTTTGGGGGGCTAGATGCCATAAAGCTGACCTGCAGAGGCAGCAGCCACACCAAAGTGTCATGGGTCCGAAGCTGGCACCATGAGTCGGCTGGTACGCCTTCAGTGTGGGAACGTAGTGCGGGAACATGGCTGACAGGCAGGGAGCTGGAGGGAGACCCTTTTGTTCAATTACCTCCGCTACAAACATCTTGATATCAGGACATAATCTATGTGTTGGATCAATCAAAAGAAAAATCCAGTTTGGTCAGAGAATCTCACATATTTTTCCAGTTGCAACCCTTACCCAAGAAACTTTTAAACATTTCTTGATGTATAGATATATAAAATAGGTATACAAATCAAACAGTCATAATAAATCAAATAGAAATTTGCCTTGATATAAATATATGATATAAATACCATATAGTAAAGATGAAAGTATATTTTCCTGTAGGTGACAGATATATGTTTTATTATTTTGACTGTATAAATATTAATATAAATAAAATATTTTTATTTTGATTGTATAAAAATACCATCTTTGTTGACTATATGATACATTACAGTGCCCAGAGCACTTTCCACCTTGTTTTTCGGTTTCATCACTATGATGCAATCACCATTGCTGAGGATCCCACTTAGTATAAACACATAGTATAAAAGGATGGAAGTGTGTTTAGGGCTTGTTCTGAAATATCTGAAAGTTTTCCTCCTTAATCCCAAGATTCTGTTAACAATTTTTATGAAGCTCAAATTGGTCATTCAGTGAATTTTAAGATCAAACATTCTGATATAGTAAAATCCAAAAATAAACTAATATTGTACTTTTACTTTATGAATGGTGGTAAGAAAAATTTTAATGTTGTTACTTTATTTAATCTCTTACATTTGTCCATAAGAATAAGAATCTTTTTATGTCCAGTAAAAATACTACAATTCATAACAAGCAGTAGTCTTAAATCAGAGCCAAGGTGATTTAGAAAGTATTTGTTGGTATTGCCTGGCAAAATATCGTGTGCAAACAAACAGAGCATGTTGTATGGCCAGAAGCAAGCTGCAGGCAAATCACTCTCTATGAGTGAATGCTACCCACAATACCTATTTTCATTACACATCTGATTTTCAGAGTCCTTTAGTGTTGCCAATTTTTCACAACTGCAACATTTGGATAACTAAACCCATAAGGGTCTGAAGTATGAAAGGGACTTTAAGCAACTTAGAACAGAGACACCAAAGCCCATTGGGTAGAACATTGGCATGGTGAAACCATGTGGGTAGATTCTAGTAGACAGGGTGAAGGTTAATGCTGCAACTTACTTGGCCAAGTCAATTTGCAAAATCACTTACATTTTTACCTTTACTCTTCGATGTCAAATGAAGATTGAAAACTCAGGGGAGAGGGTAAGATATGAGGTAAGGGGAAATCTATAAAATATAATTTGTTTGAAAATGCCATAAAAATGTTTGCTAATTTTAAAATGAAAAGAATGGAAAATGTGGCTATATGAAATAGATATGTTAATTGGTTTAAATATGATAATCATTTTCCATAAATATAAATATAAAAATATATTATTAAAATATGCTATAATGAATGTAGTGCTGTTTTTAAGTGCTATTAAATGTTCATCGTTGCAGTGAAGACTGATAAGACAGGCAATATTCATGATATAACAGAGTCAGTGCCTAGTATATAAAAATCACTAACAATACATTTGTTATGTCTTCTGGAATTTAAAGATATGGAAGGCAAATTTGAAGATAATCTTATTTCTATTTCTTTAAGACAGTAGTTCTCAACCTGTGGATTATAACACCTTTAGGGTCAAGTAACCCTTTACAGAGTTTGTATATCAGATATCATGCATAACAGATATTTACATTATGATTCACAATAGTGGCAAAATTGTAGTCATATCATTTTAGAAATGATTCTATTTTTTTACATTTTATTTTATTTTTTATTTGTTCACTTTACATCCTACTCACTGACCCTCTTCATGTCACCCACTCTCACAATCCTTCCCCCATCCCCCATTTCTCCTCTGAATGGATGCCCTCACAGGTATCCCCCACCCTGGAACTTCAAGTCTCTGTGAGGCTAGGTGCTTACTCTCCCACTGAGGGCAGACAAGGCAGCTCAGCTAGAAGAATATATACCCATGTACAGGCAACAGCTTTTGGGATATCCCCCTTTCCAGTTGTTCAGGACCCACATGAAGACCAAGATGCACATCTTCTACATTTGTGCAAGAGGCCTAGATTCAGCCCATGTATGTAGAACTCATTCTTTGTTCATGAAGTTTGAAACTTGCAGATATACTCATTTAGATTTTATTCTATTTTCTAGCCATGGATAACCCTTATTAAGGTAGATACTTTATTCTTCTATATATAACACTTTAATTCTATTATATGTTTACTTATTATTTTTCTCATTTCTTTTAGCCATTTTTTACCAGCTAAATGACAGTAGATTCTATATTTCGTCTGTTTGAATCTCACTTTTTTTTTATTGGAAATTTTTTTACATTTCAGATGTTCTCTCCTTACCCCATTTCCCCCCTCCCTCCCAGGAACTCACTATCTCTTCCCGGGTAAACTAGATTGAAAACACTAAACTCCCAAGGTATGATGAGAATTAAGTGAGAAAATGCTTATTGGTGCCTTAGTTTAGGATTTCTATTGCTGCAGAGAAACCTCCTGACCAAATCAATTTGTATGTTACAGGGAAGAATTCTTTGATTTATAATTCCCCAGAATTGTTTGCCATCAAAGGAAGTTATGATAGGAACTCAAATAGTGCAGGAACCTAGAGGCAGGTGCTGATGCAGAGGCCATAGAGGGGTGATACTTACTGACATGTTCGTAATGGTTTGCTCAGCCTGCTTTTTAAACAAAAATCAAAAACAAACAAAATAACCTTTTTATTGATTCTTTGTGAAATTCACATCATGTACCCTAATTACATTCATCTCCCCCTCCCCTCATATCCTTCTTCCCTCCTTGCCACGTCCACCAAAAATCAATCTCATTGTGAAAGCTGTAGTGTATTGCAGTGTGTCCCACAGTATACCACTTTGTTCATAATTCTTTGCTTGCAAGTATTCTGGTAGTGTGTCATTTGGTCTGGTTCGAGGCCTCTGGCTTCTGCTACACTATCAACACTGGATCCTCACCAGGACTCCTCTCAGATATCCTGTTGTTTCCCTGTGTTATGGAGATCCTGCAACCTCTTGGGCTCTGTAGGAGCAGCCCCTTCACATGCTCTAAAACAGTTCACAGATAGGGGGAGGTATTGAGGTGAGCCAAATCAAAGCCCTGGATCTGGACCTGGGTGTTATCTGATAAGGTCACCAACACTATTAGGGTGAGTTCCTCTAATGCCACAGTTCACAAGTAGCAAAGCCAGATCGCATGACCTTGGGGTCAGCTCAAATTCAACCCTCACAACCAGGGCCAGCTCTACTGTGCTACCCAGGTGAGGGTCAAGGTTGTTCTCCTGAGTGTTGTTGTATACAGCTAGGGACAGGGACAGGTCTCCCGTGTTCATGACTTTAGATCTGGCACACCCATGGCCCCACAACCAGGGTCAGCTTTTTTGAGCTGCCCAAGCAAGATGCAGGGACCACTCTCTGGAGTTCAGCCTACTTTCTTTAGAACCTAGGAACAACAGCTCAGAGATAGCACCACCCACAGTAGACTAGGCCATTATCATCCATCACTAATTAAGAAATACCTACAAGCTTGCCTATAGATATGGAA